>WEKW01030052.1:1030582-1194811 GCA_013389905.1 Sula dactylatra
TTTTCTATATTTTTGTATATAATATATAAAAATATAAAACCAAGTGATGCACCATGCAATTGCTCACCACCCGCTGACCGATGCCCAGCCAGTTCCCGAGCAACAGTTGTGCCGTGCCCCTGCCCAACTCCCCCCAGCTCTTTGTTCAGCATGATTTCATACAGTACGGAATATCCCTTTGGCTGGTTGGCATCAGCTGTCCTGGCTGTGTCCCCTCCCAGTTCCTTGTGCAACCCCAGCCTCTTCGCTGGCAGGGCAGGGTGAGAAGCTGAAAAGTCCTTGACTTAGTGCAAGCACTGCTCAGCAACAACTAAAACATCAGTGTGTTATCAACATTATTCTCCTCCTAAATCCAAAACACAGCACTGTACCAGCTACTGGGAAGAAAATTAACTCTGTCCCAGCTGAAACCAGGACTTGCTACCTTGTTCGGAAATGTCACGCAAAAAAGCCTCGGAAGCACTATTAAAGTCAAAATAAATGACATTTACTGTCTTCTGTTTTCCAAAAGCCTGTTAGCCAGTCACAGAAGAAAATTAGTTTTTTTAAAACCTGGCTGCCTGTTACTTTCCCTTTTTCTACCGTCCTTTCTTCCAAGAATAAATCCCCTTTGAGTTTTGCTGGAATAGATAATCATTAAGTTAATGTAATAGTTACCTGCAATGCTGGGCATGGTGCCCTGTGGGCATGTAGTGCTAAACTCATGGGAATGACTTCTGACGTCTGATATAAAACCCTGTCACTGAGGAGTGATAAAGACAGGCCATGTGTAGACTGGTGAGATCTGGGAGCCTCACACCATGCTGTGTCGCGGAGGGGACCCCCTCAGAGCTCCCGCAGCCCAGAGGTCAGGGCGCTCGGCACGCAAAGGCTCGTCTTCATGACCAATGTCAAGTCATAAAAGCCTGCAGGCTGTCTTCGTCCTGCTTGCTGGTTATCAAAGATGTATAAACAATAAAACAAGCCAGAACTTTAACCAACAACTGGCAGATAGGGGTTTATTCAGGGTGTGTATTTTATATGATGGGGATTTCACCTGGGCAGTGCAGGTGGCCTAATTATGGGGGCTCTCCCCTTTCAGTACCTTCCCACCTGAGCAGGTGCTTGTCCTCTGAGGAATAAATAGTTATGGGGTTTGTTTTGTTTCATTTTGTTTTAAACTTCGTGGCAGTTGATGAATACTGCTGCCAATACAAGATTTTGCAGAACTTCAGTCCTCTTCACTATTTAATTTTGCCGTGCCGCACAGTGCCGTAGCAGATGACAAATTGTCCTTTATCGGTGGCTAATGACAGAGACACAGCTTCTTCACAGCATTCGCTGCAGTTGCTAAGAGCAGCCCAAGGATTACTGTAGTTATGGTAAATGTTTCTTTGAATATAATTTCCCAAATGCTTTTAGCTTTACTGTGGCAGTTTGTCTCTAATTGCAGAAATAACAAAATACCTTGAGCATATTTATTCACTTGAGTTTTATTCTAGTTACTCATTATAAAAGTGTTAATAACAGCCTGAAGGGAAAGAACAGAATTGCATTTGAGCAATAGAGAGCCAAAGAGAAGTTGGTTTAAAATTTTGCTTAATGGACCATTATGTCCTCGGAAGAGTTTTTTCTTTTCTGTCATTTTCATTTTGTGCCCTTTTGCCACTTGATGGTTCAAAACCAGAAATAAAAGGCAACCGAGTTGTCTAATACCATGAGTCTCAGATTTAATAACTTGGTAAAAATCAGTCCTTCAGGTAAACTGACTTTGTTTCCAGTGAAAGATGAATGCTTTTATTTGCTCTTGAGGGTGAGTCTTGATTTTTTTAGCACACTCTGGTCTTCTTCCTCACTGAACCTAAAGGTTGCTTTTAGCTCTTCAGAAAGTGTTCAGAGATGGAAGAGAGAGAAAGGACTGGTGTGAGACCAAAGACAGAGAAAACTGATGCTGAAAATTGCTCATTTCTGCCACAAACAATTATTAGGTACGCCCCCATCCCTTTTAAGCATGACTATTTCTTGCATGTTACTGAGTGTCTTCAGTTCTACAGCTATTGGTCTTACTTGGGAATCAATGACTTCTTACAGCAATGGGCAGTAGCTCATGTCTTACAGCTCTGGAGATCCCAGGTTTACTTTCTGGAGGGGCAGCTGGGAAGTGTTCAGCACACTTGCAAAGACCCACTCCTTCCTGAGAGAACAGGATTGGGCCATACCTGGGGAAGTTATTTTGGACGTCTGGTTTGCAGCTCGAGGACAGCTCACCCTGCCTGAAGAGCACTACCGCAGCTGGGTGGTCGCCCCGCGAGCAGGGAGCAGGATAATGCCTTTCTCTGCCATCCAGCCCCTTGGTGGTGTGCAGCAAGGCCCTGCGCTCCATGGGAGTAAGGCTGTAGGTGCAAGGAAAAGAGGAGCAGCCTGCAGCCCTGCTGTCTGTGCTGAACGGCAGTACCTCTTGAAAGCCTTGTGGTTCTGCCCACACCTTGGCCTCAGTGCCTTTGAAAGATGAATTACATGTATTCGCAATGGTCAGGTCTATTTTGATCTTACATTCAATTATAAAACTAGGAAAAAGGTATTCTGAGGGAGACAGGGAAGGAAGGAAGGAAGGAAGGAAGGAAGGAAGGACTTTGTATGTAGATTGCTTTGCAGCACGCGCCCCTCCTCGTCTAACAGATGGTACTCAGTCACCTAGGAGAGCCATTGCTGATGCAGGATTGGTTTTTGGTTTTGAGGTACTCTGTCTCTTGCTCATCAGGATGGTCGTGTTTTGGGACCCTTGTTCCTGGTGCAGCCAGCATAGGAAGAAAGCGTAGGATTATTCCAGTAGGCGCACTCCTCTGCATCTGCTCATGCAAGGAAGCAATGATCCTTTCGAGCAACTTATCCTTAACTCCCTTTCCACACACAAAGGAGGGCTGGAGGCCAAGAAGGGAGTTGCTGTCTCTGCTTTTCTGTTTCTTTCTCATAGTAGAGGCTGTGGCACCATCAATGAGATAAAGACAGAGTGGTCACTTCTGAGGGGTTGCGTATTTCCCAAGAGAGATGCCTTATGAGTCAGTCCTTCACGTCATATTGATGAGATGTTAGTTTTTGGCAAGCTGGCTCTGATATAAGGTTGTGCAATACATCCCGTGGTGCTCTGCCCCATGAGCTGAAATGCAGAGGATGCAGAGAAGGAGCTGCCTAGAAATCTTCCTCAGGGACTTGTAAATTGTATTTAGACATCTCGGGGTACATGCTGCACACCCTGGCACCCATCTGAGCCTGACTTGCTTAGGAGACAATCAACACTATGCTTGTCATACTCCTTCTTCCCCTCTTTTGGCAGAATGATGCTGTGTTTCGATTTAAACCCAAGTGTTGCTTGCTTTGTGAATTATGATTATTAAAGCACGACTGTTTATCTTCCTGCAAGACTTCTGAGATTATTTATACCTTTAGAATTTGTCAGAGGGAAATTTCAAAGTCATTAAAACAAACATGTAATTTATTTGTGGTACTGCAGATAGTCTGAAGACTTTAATTCCCATGCAGATTAGAAGTAGAAAGAGACCCATTTATCAGGTCAGACAGGAAATGTAATGCCATACTGGATTAAATATCTTTGGTGCACCATCCTAAGATGACACTGTTTTAAGGCATGTGGTTTGCTCTCTTGATGGAGGCATCATTTCACTTTCTTCCAGACAATATATTGATTCTCCTTTAACTTGTAATCTCAAATTCATGTCTGAGTGAACACAGGATCCTTCAGGAACCAGTATCTGTAGATGTTATCCTCAAAACAGCCTCACTTCATAAAATGGAGAGTAATTTCAGTGTAGATCAATTTATCTGCTTACTACAGGTAAGGGAGGAGACCATGGTGTGCTGTCAACCAGACTTTCTAACACCACTGCATGCAGCAAGAGGGTAGCAGAGCTAACTGGTTTGTTGTTCATGTTGTCCTAAAGCATTTGAAATCAGATGGTTTTTCCACGGAGTGAATTTACTTTGCAAAATGGACAGATGAATAAAGATTCTAATTTGAAACTGTATAAAGTTAAAAGTGCCTTTCTGAGTGTATTGGTTTTCCAGCTGTGAGGGTAATAAATATTTTTCTGCAGTTTATACTTATTTTCTTCTTTATCATTCAATAATAATTCCTCCCCAGACATATATGGAGAGGTGATGGGAATAAATGAACTCTGAGGCCGTTGCTCAAGCCACCTTATGTTTACAGTTAGTGGCAAATCATTAGCAATTCTGGTGTCTCTTGCCATGGCATTGTTATTCAGAACTGTTCCTTTTAAGCTAGTCAACTCTCCCTCCACCCCAAAAATAAAATACAACAGTGGCTTTGTTTATATTTGACCACTCAGTTTGGAGTTTTATGGGAGCTTTTTTGCAGAACTGCAGCTTTGCTTTGTGATCAGCCCCCCGACGGTCCAGTGCTGGAGCAATTCCTTTCTGCTAGGGCTGTCATACCCATGCTCAGTGCATGCTGTGTTTCTCCAGGGCGATGCACTGCCTGTGCCACCAGACCTGCAGCACGTCAGAAAAAAAGTCTCAACTGGTGAGTTCTGTCAGTAATCGTGTCTTGTTCGTGTTGAGACCTGCCGTTCACTTGGTGATGGCCTCTCCCAGCTGAGACGGGAGGAAAGCTTGCTTGTGTCTGGCCTTCGAAGTAGGCTTTCAGGGCCCTCATTAGCCCAGCGCAGGCAGAACAGCCGGCTCCTTGACCTTCCTCTGCTCTGAGCAACAGGTCTGCACTAGGTGCCTGCAGAGCTCGGATGTTAAACAGTGCATCTAGGTGTTACAGTCCTGCAAAGGATGAAATTAAGCATACTCCAGTAAAGCTTCACCTTCCCACAGACTTGAATGACCTTTATGTCCATCATGGAATCTGTCTTGTTTGGAAATCTGCCTTGTAGGGAAAGAGTAGCTAGACTAACTGTCAGTCCACTGCCTAAGCTCTTCTCTTTGAGAAACAGCCTACATTACCTGCTCCAACAAGACAAGTGGCTATTTGAGCATCAGAGTCACAAGAGTTGAAATCAACATGAGCCACCAGCTTTTTATTTTAGCTGTGGTCTTCTTTGAGATTTGAATCTGCTAATTCTATGTGTAAAACTCAAATTTCTATTATTTTGGCTTGGGTAGGAAACCACATCAGTGTGTTTCTCCACAAGGGAGACAGAAAAAAGTGAAGTGTGGCTATTTGTATGTCTGGCCTCAAGGAAGATATGGCAAATATGAAGCTGCAAAATAACTTTCAGATCCTGGAAACATTTCTTCTTGTATCATTCCCCAGCTTCTGCTTCACGGAACGACATGCCCAGCAGAAGAATGCAGAAACTAGAAATACCAGTGCACTATCATTCCTTTCATTTTCCATTTTCCATTTTCATTTCATTCCTTTCCATTTTCCATTTTCAGTGTGTATGGAAAATGCTGTACTTCGTGACTTCTGAAAGTCTGAAGGTGGATTTATCGCTGCTGTGTCAGAGCCCACAAGCAATAATGAGCAGTGTCATCCCAACAAGGTTCTCTGGTGTAGCGTTGTTAATGTCAGTGAGCTGTTGCACATACCAGAAGTGCATGTGGATATGCACACTCACAGGCTGCAGGAGTGCTTTCTTCTTTGCTAATCAGTTAATGGACTGACCTTTACTGCTGAGAAGGGTTGGAAGAACCTCTCCATGATCCCATTAATGCTGCCATATGCATGTTCCTAAAGAACCCGTGGAGATGGGGATGAGATCTTACTGAAACAAACCTTCCGTGTCCCCTCCACATCTTGATACTTTAGCTGTAAGATAAAAAAAAAAAAAAAGCTTTGATGTATCCTTTAAAAATGGTCTTGAAGTTGTTCTGGAGGCGGGTCAGTCTTGGCAAAGTTCTGCAGCCCTTCTAGGATCTGACATTGTTGCTATTAATTTCATAAGAGACTTGGTGGCGTCCTCCGCCTCTTATAGGGTCAAATTGGGATAACATCCTATCACCATTGATAAATCACCATGCATTAGGATGGCTAATACTCTTCAAACATAATCACTTGGTTACATGGAGAAGCAGGGCTTTTTAAAGCAGGGAAAAAGACAGCGGCACAGAATAAAGATTAAGTGCCTGTCAATTTTTTTGTCTTTAAAGTGGTCATTTTTTACTTCAGGTGAAGCAAAATTGGGGCTGAATGACAGTTCTCTAATGCAATTAATTATTTATGTTTTTCTGCAAGCAGCAATCAAGAGTATCAGAACCAAAATGAAATTTATATCTCAATTGATTTTTGAAAAAAAAACCCTGCTTGTGAGTGCAGAGATCGTGCTAACCCCGGGCTGTGCCTCCCTGCACGTTAAACATCCCGTCCAAGCAGGGGAGCAGCCTGGGAGCGTGAGCTCCATCGCTTCCTCTCCTGCCAGCGCACAGAGAAGCCAAGCGCAACCCACCTGCGTGGGATGTGCCGGTTTCTTGTTACTGGCAATTCTGGAAGCCCAAACAGTGAAAATTAGGTGAGAGGACCTCACCCAGCAGCTGAGGGAGTGTATTTACCCTGGAGCCAGGGTGACCTCGGCATGGGCAGTGCAGAAGCACCTGTGATGGGGAGGGGGGTTGCGTAATGATTTACAGATGGAACATCTTCAGCTTCACCTTGGATCATCCCGCTGTCATCCTACCAGTTAGCTGCCTGGGACCAAGCTTCCTAGTAGTGCTTGGCCAAATACTGGTGTGGGGAATACTCTTGGTTAACTTCACTGTAGATGGACCCAGTTTCTTAGGGCTCTCACTGCCCTGTTTGTGTCTTTATCAGAGTGACACGATCTTTGGGAGAGACCCATTTCCCTGTGCAGGACCCAAGGAGTTCTTTCCAAGCCAGCTGGCAAACTGCAGTGGTTTATCTAGTGAGGTTAAGGTCTAGTACCTGGCCCTTGTGAGCAATGGGCTGATGCACTTAATGCCATCTTTGTCTTCTATGCGTCCATGCTGGTGGCAGTGCTGGCTGGAGGGCTGCCATTCCAGCCTTGCTGCCGAGTCCTCGCGTCTGTGGTCTCTGCTGGTTGTGCAGGTGGCATGAACTGGATCAGCAAAGACGTCTTGGTGGGGCAGTGACCTCCGGCAGGAGGGTTGCGGAGGCGTGGAGAGGGTGGGCTGCCTGGGGGTAACCTCAGCTCGGAGAGCAGAAGCTCACCCCGAATGAGTGGGATGTGGGACGGAGCTGCCCCTGGGCCCTCCTTTGGGTCTCCTCCCCACATTGGGACTTTAAGAATGAATCCCACGTATGAGGCTCACCATGCTGAGGGGAGAAAGGGAAGACGGTACAGCGATGAGGAAACAGAAGCCTCTAAAACTGGCACAAAGCCAGTGCACTGAATCGCCCTGCTCTTGCACACCTTGTACTCTGTTTTAATGTGAATGCCAGGTTGTCTGGAATGAAGCAAACTGCCAGCTTAAACTCCTGCTTCATGGTCTTGGCAGCTGCCTCCGTTCTCCTAGATGGCATATTTCATTTCTTTGGGGGTTTTGTCATTCCCTGTCTTCATATGGGATGCAATGATGAATACATACTGCCTGCTTTAGAGTCCCGTACCTTTGTGCTCGCTGTTTGGTTGAGCCAGGCTGCCTGCTCCATTATCGAGCCCTCCGATAACTGCATTTCCCATTATTTCAGTTGTCCTGCTTTTGTTCTCTGCCCTACCAGCTGTACTGCTGGCCTGCACAGGAAGGGAAGAAAGCTCTGCCAGTGTGGTTTCGGTGAGTGCGCAGTAGGGATAGGGACTGGGTATCTGCTGTGCCTCCCACCCCCGGCTCTTTTACTGGAATACCCTACGGCTGCAGCACGCTGGGGCGCGTTCCCACTATGCTGTGTGGGTGTGAGACTCTGCTGGGCTGAAAATTTATTAAATATATGCTTTACAAAATTAATATTAGAATAGGCTTTTGATCCAAACCTGCCTCAGCTTATTTTTTTGTATTGCTTTGATTGAATGAACAGAGCAAGGACAAAAGAGACCCTAAGCTCATTACAAAATAATCAAGGCCTCTGCCAGAGTAAATTTTCATTTCAAGAGCAAAATTTTGCTGGGGCACTTGTTATCTTGCATATCTGGAGTTTAAAAAAATAAAATTCCTTCTTATATCAAACACTTTCTGCTCCCTTGCTGGTGTACTTAACTGCTTTTTCAGCAAGAACTTATCTTGCTGAGGAAATGTTGCCCGGATTGCAAAGCTAACAAAATGGAGCAAAACAATAATTTTTGCCAGCCTTTTATTCTTAATGTTCTTAGTTTCCATTTGTAATTACAGTGGTGCACAGTTTTCAGACACATATGGGATTTTTCAATTGATAGTATTCAATTATAATGATTATGTGTGTCTCATATAATAAACTGTTTTCCATATGTTAGATATAATAAAAGCATAATATCCCCTAGTGCTTTCCACAATGATCTCCATATTAATACAACTTTCAGATGGCATAAAATGTTTGTGTGCTTGGGCTCCACAGGCACAAACACAAACATTTAATTTTATATCCACAAGAAGTGCCATTCATTTCAGCGGGACTATCGTTAAACCCATGCATGTTTGCAGAAGGAAAGACCTCTTTATTGAGCAATTACCTCCACTACAGGTTTAGCAAGAGAAGCTGTTCTCACTGTCTGTGGAGTGTGTTTCTCTGCTGCTCTGTACATGATGGCATTCACCTATTTGCTGAAGCACTCCCCATATATAGAGGAGCTCTCGTTCACAAGATAAATAGCGTGGAGGACACAAAGTTGTTCCAAGCCTTGGTGAGGAGACTCCCTCCAGCTTGATTGGGATGAAACCAGCTGGCATTTGGAAATTGCCAACAGACTTTGAGATTGATTCCTCTTCCCATGCTTTTAAATCAACACACAGAAATTATTGGCTGAGGATTATATAGCAGCTTTGCAGTTTTACTGGAGGAGAAGGAGTCGAGGCAATAGAAAAGGAAAACTTAAAAAACCTGAAAACTTAAAAAACAACAAAAATTAAATTTTTTTTGACATAAACCCAACACAGCAGGTTAAGTACTTGTAAAATTCCTTTATTTCTGGTGCTTTCTAATGCCTTGCACTATATACTGCTTCTTGTGCTTCTTTATTCTAATCTACCAGCAAGTTTAGGTATCATATCATTACATTCTCTGCCGGTCTCTGGGATTTTAGAGATTTGAGGAATACTCTCCTTCTACTTCCCACCATTTATTTTTTTTTGTGAGAAGAAATTCAGACACGGTTCCATTGAGTTTTATTAGCTGCATTGCTCTAAATCAGGGTGACGACTCCCCTATTTAATTGTTCCCTGGAATAGGCACAGCTCGTTTCTGTTCTGCTCTGTACACGCTTAATAGCCTGGTGCTGTAACATAAAGCACAACTGAAGAAATTTGGAGGGGATAATTTCCTTTATTTCTCTGAAAACCCCATGACTCACAATCAAAGCATGCATCCCCCTACTAGCATAGTGCTCTGGTTTGGGGGTTTTTTTCCCCTCTACATGCTAGCATAATAACTAAATCCATTCCAGTAGAAACTGCTGCGTTTTATGGTTTTTATCTGAAATTGGTGTTGGCAGAATTAGGAGCAGGAAGAATTGCTTCCCTAAATATCTTAGAGATTCTTTACTTACAGCTTGATGCTATCTTCATAGAGCTCTCTATTAGAGATGGAAACCTCTACGGTTTAACAAGAGGGGCAGAGAAGGTGTCAGGGACCCAAACGACCTCTCCCATTTAGGAACCTGGAACTTGTTTTTCAGATACTGTTTTGCTTCTGAGTGCTGATTCTTCACATGTAGAAGCCAAGGAAAAGCGAGCATGTGCATGTAGAAGTTGGACCATGTATGAGTGTGCCTCAGCAATCTGGTGGGAAGCCCTTCAAAATAAAACAGATTAATATTGGAGAAGACTCACATGAATACCAAACAGAACATGGTATACTGCATGTAGGCATTATTGCACTGTAATCCATAGCAAGGTCACTCGGTTACTTGCTCTTGGCTCCAAAGGGGTGATACCAGTGCAGAACAGGCATTGTACGTGGTGATGTGAAGTCAGTCTGTGTATTTCAAGTTGTTCTGAAGCACTCTGTCCATAAATGTTATGTGTTCAGAAACCCAGCAAAAGAATTATATTTGTGTTCCTTGCCACCAGAAATCCTGTATCTAGTGATAGCACTACTTAACCCCATTGTTTCTCTGTTAGTGTCACGGTAATATTAATAAGAAAGAAGGATATGCACTGAAGACGTGAGAGGCTGTATATACTGTTGATTTTTAAGTAGTCACTCTCAGTCTTGGTACTTTTAATTCTACTGTTTTGGATATTCTTTAGCAATGATGGTGCTACAGATTGATTGCACATAGCAATGAAATAAATTGAGCCTCTTACGGTGTATACCTTCTAGAGAGCAACCTGGCGCAGAGGAATGGGAGGCAGAGCTGGTCGATCCTTGGCTCTTATCTTGCAAAGTTATAAAGTTCATTCTCTTGTCTAACACCCTGATAAAATGAACTTTGGATGTTCAACTTTATGTCCTTTAACTCCCAGATCCGCCAAGCTTGCAGCAGCCCAGTTTCACAGTCACTGCAAATGCAGATGGCTCCAGCTCCTCTGCCTGTCATTGCAGGATGCGTATCAAGGAGGCCTCCAAATGGTAACAGCTCCTGATGTCTGGTAGAAAGGTTCAGTGGAAGGTGAGATCAAGAAACTGGTGATCTCATACCTGGTCTACCTATGGCCTGCGACTGCGGTCCATGTACTTCTGCCAGACCACTTTCTCCTCCTCCCATCTAACAATTCGCATTAGCTTTTATTTCACCAGCCATAACACCCGTCTCCTTACGCCTTTAAATAGTCATCTTAAGATGTTAAATTGGCAAAGGAGTGCTAATCTCTCCTTGGATTTTGATTTTTCGTGTGCCCCATTGTGGATCAATCTGGAACACTGCATATGGCAATCCCCATGTTAGATAATCATGGTTATTATTTTAAGTGTCCCCCAGAGGATCTTAACAACTGAAGTGGGCAATTACCTTATTTTAAACTGAATTAAAAAATGATCCACATAGGGAGAAAAGTTTTAACGTGATCAAAGGATTCATTTCAATAAAAGCTAGTGGCACTTTGCTATAAGTAGTGATTGATGTTTGCAGCCTCCAACGTCTACCAGAGCTGAGTGTGCATCTGGTATTGGCAGCACATGACACTGAGAAATGCTTCAAGTTGTAACAACAACCATCAAATTTTTCCTGGAATTTTGCAGGATCTCTGTAGACTCAGAGCTATGGTTTTACTGAAACTGAATATCCTGTGAATAGTGATCGGGACATTGCTTATGCCAAGGATAATTTCAAAGGTCTACTTTTCAGAGGTAGCAGAAGCCTGAGCAGAGGGTTTTTTCTTCACACTGGATGGCAAGAGGGAGGAAAAGGATGTGTCCGTCTGCAGCAAGGTTGGCCGTCCAGCCACCCGCAGCCACCCTGAAGCCAGGCTGCAGAGAAAGTGCCTCAAGTTTACTTTTTCCTGTTCCAGGTTTGGAGACAGCCAGCTCTTCTTGCAAGCCTTCTCGATGGTCGAGGTCTGGAAGCTGTAACATATAAAGCAAAATTCTGGTCTCAGCTGAAAGAAGTGCTTTGGCACGAAGGCGAGTGGGGAAGAAGTTGTTCTTCCCCTGGAGAGAGACCGAGGTGCTCTGCAGTAATTCTTTCTATTTTTGGTTGGTGATTTTCTCACCTGAGGAGTTTGCTTCCTGCTCAAGTGCCCCATAACTGAGATGTAAATAATTCAGCTCCACCTTTAAGGCACCTTCTTTGACCAAAAGGGCTCTCCAGAAGTGGCCCGTCACATTCAGCGATGTACGGAGGAGTTGTTGACCAGGAGCTGTAACGCTTCGGGTGCTCTGGAGAGCAACAGCAGCGTCAGCACCGCTCCCAGAGATTGCGGCGGGGGGGGCTAAGCCCTGAAGATGTTGGAGCAAATTTCAGGGAAGTCAGTGGGTGATTCCCTGGCCTGGCATGAAGGACTGGGAAGCAGGAGGGCGTTCCTGCTGTCTGGGGGGTCAGCACGAAGGCACGGCTGTTCTACCACTAAAGCCCGCTTGAAGCTTTTACAATTATTTTGTTAAAGAGAAATGCTATTTTCAGAATTTATTCTGCATCACATAGAACATGTTAATGCTACGAGATTGAGTTTAATTATCACTCTGGTAAATTACAGCAAAGTTAAGGGGTGCCTGCTCTAATATCCTTTTAGCACTGGCTCTGCAATGCATTTATGTGATAATGTGAAGGAAAGCCTGGGAATTACTTCTTTTATGTACATGTAGCTTCAATGAACGCAAAATTAAAATGATGGGCATATCATGGCTTCAAATTAATGGCCTTAGCAGCTTAAATGACAAATTTGTAAGTGAGTTAAATATAATCTGGGTTCCTTTTGCCTCTGTCCTTCGCAGCCTGGTATTTTCAATCTTCTAAAAGACAGTGATTTCACCAGCATTTAATGGAGCTGGAAGCAAAAGCACAATAAAACTCTGTATACGAGAGAACATGATAAGTGAGGAAATGGATAATGGGGTGGTTAATGCTGTTAAATACCTTGTGCTTAATGTTGGCAGGTCGATTGGTTTTGCGAATAAAAAGTTTTAAGTGGTTGCAGGTCTTGACTGTTGGAGCTTTCTCCAAAAATGATCCACCCAATGCGCTGAAGTGTAAATCAGACTTTTAACAAAACAGTGTCATGATTTATTGCCCTTTTTGTGTTGCTTTTTTGGAAACCTATATTTTCAAATGCTATATGTATTCTCAGGACTAATCTGTTCTGCTGTAGTTAGGGCTGTAAGTACAGAAGCAGAAGGAACAGCAGAGTGCACTGAGCCCCAGAGCAGAGTGCCTGCAGGCAGCGTGGAGTCGTCACCGTTACCGACTGCTGAGAGCTGGTTAGAAAAACCTGTGTTAGGAGAGATTTGCATCTGCCTGCTTCTGCCTGAGCAGGGAGGAAGGGTGAGGTGACCTCTTGCAGTCCATCCCCAGCATTATTTTCCATTATGATTGTACATTTACAGGTACAAACATTCCTCCAACTTGGCCAACGCTAGCTGGCACATTCAGAGACACTGGAAGGTTTTTTTCCCCAGCCTGCTGATCATTTGATCAGCTGGTTCCCCAAGATGCTTTCATCAAACTGTATGCCCATCACAGCCCGAAGGGAACGTGGGGATTGCTGAAAGATCTGGGAGATTAGCTGCATGAAAATGCATCCATCAAACCGTAACCAAAGGCACTAGTGTTCTTCGTGTGTAACTTCCGTCATGAATATAACACTATAAACTTTTTCTGAAATACTTACATTCTGTTCATGTGATAATTGAAGTCCCTTTTCCAAATAAAGGTTTGAACTCATACAAGTGGCAGTTCAGAGCTTTACTGTGCCCATGGGTTGTACAGATAAAAGGCTCAGAGACCAAAATCCAGGTAAAACAAAAATTCTTAACTGTTACTATGGTTTGTAGATTTTTTCAGTCATTATTATGAGTTGGGGTTGGCAGTACCGTGATGTCTGTCATGATTCCCAGTGTATCGTACTGATTTGAGTGTTGTTTTCACTGGACTCTTTGCTTTCCCTAGCCATTAATTAAGCAAGTTGTATTTCTCCCCTCCTGCCATGTGTTGCTGGCAGCAAAATGAGAAAAGAGGGACTGGATTTGGATTTATAGACTGTTGCCATAACTGAGCCCTGCCCGAGTCCTAAGAAATACCTTGCTAACATGTTTGTAGTCATGTTCCTACGCACGAGTGTCAATAAGCAGACTTGTCTCATTTATCTCAGGGCGCTTACAAGGTAACTAAAGACGCTGGTCACCTTGTATTCCCCTGCAAGCTGTGAACTGGGGGCCAGCTGAGGGCAACTCAGGCCACCCAAGTCCTGATTCATGCTCTAGCAGTCCCTGCCACTCTCTGTTGGCTCTCGAGGGACCCTGGGGTGACTGGGCTCCAACTTTGTCTCTAGTATTTGTATGGAAAGTTGGGAGAGAGCCTTCACAGAAGGCTTATACTCTTTTTGTGTTGCTGTGCATGTCAAGTGGGCAGATGTTCGTCTTGGTACCTTGGTTCCCCACCATTCCCTGTGTCTGTGCTTTGGGCATTGACTCCTCCAGACCCTTGAGTAGAAGGAAGTGCTTTGGCTCTCAGTTGTTGCACCGGGGGTTTTTTGGCTTTGACCCTGGTGCTCTTTGGCCCCATCCACATGCCTTCTTTCAGCGTCTCCCTCCCTTTTGGTTCTTCATCGTGTCAGTCCTGAGTGCCCTGCTCGTTTGCTGAACTGCTAACTCATGGAGATGCACCCTTCCACTCGTTCCCTTTCCCCGCGGAGGGAGGAGCTCTGTGTAGGTGCCCAGGCAGCTTCGTCTTTGTCCCTTTCCAATCCTTCACGGGGGCCATGACCCTTACAAAAATACTTGGCAGCAGATTGATCATGAGTGCCTTGAGACTCCAATCAATAAAACCCCTGTGCTTTCTGTGTTTCTGTCCATACTCAGGCATTATCTCCCAGGCCATATGTTATTATGAACTCTCTGAGGATGGAGACTGCCTTTCTGTGGTCTATTTGTGCAGTGCCTAGCCCTAAGGTTCTCCTCTCTAGTGAGGCCACCCATGACTTTCTATTACTTTCTGTTTGCTTTCAGGGAGACGACTGGTTGACAAGAGAAGGATCTACTCTCTGGGCTGTAGCTCCACTGATGCTCCAGACTGTTCCCACTGGCAGATGGGATGCGCTGCTGGTGGTGAGTCTGCAGTCTCACGCTGGGCTGAGCTGTGGAGGGTTTGGGAAACAGCTGCTGTTGCTGCACTGTGCGAGGCATCTGCTTTCCAACACCCTCCGAGTAATCCTCGAGTCTGGATTTCCATGTCACTCATGTAGATGGTTATGGCTTGTTGAATCCAGAGTAGTTCCCTTTGTAGGCTAGGTCGGTGCCCTTCACACCTCTGCTGTGCGTATCGCAGGATATCTGTCTTAGATGAGGTTTTTCCCTCTGCAGCTCGCTAGGGATTTCATCTGAGGACAGGTTTCACTAGCTTTTGTGGTGTTTATTCCCTGAGCAAGTCTGCAATGAGTCTCAAAGTTTTTGCATTGTACATCCAAGTTGTATGTGTGAAGTTTCTGCAGCTTTTAAGGGAGATAAGGCAGGTTTTCTGAAGTTTTTTTCTCTTCAACCATTAGTGCGTCTCTAGGAAATACTTCACAGATGCAGAAAACACTCAGTTTTCCTCTGTTGAGGGCAGCGTGTTTAAGAAGGCAATGTGGTAGCAAGTTAGGGTTGTGAAGCAAGTTTTACAGCATCTTCATATTCCTAGGAGGGAGCCTGGGAAGAGCTGCACATCTGCAGGAGGCAGAGTGCACCTTAGGGGTGGCAGCGTGGGTGCTCGCAGGGCTGGCAGGACAGGGCTCTTCAGATCTCCTTGTGATAGCTTCCAAAATCCCCACCTCCCACCTGAATACTTCCTAGGCCTTTCTGTCGCATTTGCTACTCTGATTAATAAATTGTTCACTTAATTTTTATATTGCCATATTGAGACAGCTACAGAAATAGGGGGGGAAAGGCTTAAAACAAAGATAAATTTGCTTGCTTTTTGTGACTGATTTTGGGCATTAATAGCAAGGGACATTTAAACAGTCTTACTGATGGCTACAAAACACTCGAAAGGAACATACCTTCAGCTGTCTGCAGCGTGCTTTCCCAGACACACTGATGCTATGGCTGTTGAGAGACAGATTCCTATCAGGGGGTTTGCAGCAGTCTGTCTGGAGTGCTGAGCAGCTACTTCTGTCTCTTCAAGAGAACTCTTTGGTAAAAGCAGGAGAGATGAGGATTAGGGGAAGACAGCTTTAGTCAATGAAGATGACAAAGGGTATGTGGGAGAAGAGCAGTCTCCGGGGAAAAGTCATGAATACATGCTCTGGGGACAGTTTCGTACTGCTCTGTGCTTTGTGTGATGCATAGCACCGTTCCCTGAGGTCTGGTACAAGTAGGGGATTCCTCTGAAAGAGCTTTGCAAGTCCCAGATGCAAACAGGGTGCCTCCCAGCAGGCCTGGACCTCAGCTTCCCTAGTGCAGGACAGGTATCTTCTCTATGAGCAGCTGCTTTCTGAGCACTGCAGGTGAGCACTCACTCAGGTTCCTACTGCAGCAGCTTCCACATGCAGGAAACCTAGGGAAAGCTGCAAGCACGTTTCAAGGTTAGATGTGTTTTAATGATTAATCACACTGTCTTTAGGACATTTGCCTCCACTGGCTCATTGAAGTGGTAATTAACCTGAGCCTCCAGCACTGTAAAAAGTTCTCGACCCAAATAACGACTCTCCGTCAGAGCAGCGGCGGGGTCTGGCAAAGTCTTTCTCCTACTTCCCTGCTCTGGAGGCTGCTTAGCCTGGGGCAGGACGCAGCACGTCTGGTGATGACAGGGATGTGGGTGCAGAGGTAGATATCAGTGCAGGTTTCTGCAGGATGTTGGGGAAACACATTCCTGCAGCAAGCCTGCTGAATTCAGAACAGTTGGGCTGGTGGGGCAGGTGATGCCTCTGCCGGAAGAGATCTGCCTGACTGCTGCCCGGGGAATCTCCCCGTTTCTGGTGATGGCTTAGCCATTGAGCTCCTACGGGGACCTCCTCTGAGGTGGTTTTTCAGCTGGAAGACTACTTGTAATCTTAAGGGGTTTCATCTTGGAGATACTGTATGTGGCTGGGCGCCCTACTGTTTGTCTTCTCCATCCGCATATGTTCATGCTATTTATTATAGTATAAATAGTGACTTCTTCTGCCTTAAGCCTGGAGAGAAAGAAATAAAAGAAATAAAAGAAATGCTGTTCTAAAGTATAAGGGCTAGGAAAATAACCCATTACCTTTACTTTTGTAAAAGTGTAAGCAGTTGCAATTAAGGCAAGCGACATAGCTTTGCATTAAAGTTGTCAGCATTTTCCTTGCGAGATTTGGTTTTTCCTTGCAAAGTTTTAACTGTATGAATTGAAAATTTTTAATGCCAGTTGTTTCCCTCAATTATTTCTTTTTCTTTTAAATTCAACATTCAAATTTCCAAATAGTCAACAACTTCTATAAAAGCACTTAGGGAAAGAAATATTTCCAACGTAATCTCAAAGATTTTTTACATATCATCCTATATCCAAAACATATTACCCCACTCACTGTCATCACATTAATCTTGCTGTGTTTGCTGGAAGGGAGTTGTAGGAAAAAGTGTTTTATACCAACTAAGTTTAGATACCAAGTTAAATTAGAAGAGTGGGTTTCCTGTGCAGGGACTATAGGAAGACAGGTAGAAAAAAGAGAAATACACTATTTCTTTCATATAGCAATTTTTGCCTTTTCTCCAGATGTCTTTCATCTGCCAGTGATCCATTCCCAGCAGAGGTACAACGTGAAGTTGATGGTATTGATTAATCTTTTTTAATACAGAACACAGCCAGTAATCAACACTAGCATATTTTATGGCAGAGTGTCCTGCTCATTACTCTTTGGGTTTGTTTTGGGTTCATAAAAAAGCAGAATATTCCTGAAATGATGGAGAAGGGCAGACTGCTCCTTCTGGTGGATCCAGAGGGGCGGTGTGGCTGTTGCTTCAGCACAGAAAGCCATTAAAATCGTTGGGTTGGAGCAGACTTAGGACTGTTCTTGCAGGGGCAGCAGAAGCGGAAGGGGAATGTACTCTCTGGGCTCGTAGTTAGTGCATCTGGCAGCAGCTCTCAGCCTCCCCACTGATGGCATTGCCTGGCCCACGGCCGGGGAGGTGGGAGGCTGGTGGGACCCTGCCCTGTGTAAGGGTGGTCCTGTCCCAGTGCTCGGGATGCTCCGGGGGGCGTGGGGGCGAGCTTCTCGCAAAAAGACGCTACCATAGTTCATTAATGCCTGTTCTCACTCTACCCTCAGTGGGCATCACTGCAAATCAGTGGAAAAAGACGTCAACCTCAAGCTCATAAAATCAGTAAATGGATGCATTAGTTGGCTTTGATTGTCTTTCTCCACAGCTTGGTTCATCTCTTGAGCGCTCGCAGGCTTCGGTCAGGTGTTACCAGACTCATTTTAGTTACCATTGCTGTCACTAACGCACCCTGTTGTGCATAAATCTACTTATCATTGGCAGTAGAAAAGGAGCCGAGGAATTTTCTCCCTGGGAAAGTAAGGCTTCCAAGGCTAATTGTTTTCCTCTCTCCAGCTGGAAGTGGAAGCTGCCTGCACACTTAGCTTCCCATTATTTTTTCTTTTGATAATATTACCAATTTGAGAAAAGACACTCGGGCATCAGGAAGAGGTAATCTGCAGTGCTGATTTACGTAGCAGGGTTTAACAATTCCCTCCACTGAAGCCGATGATAATTTCAGATGGCAGGAGCAACTGGTGGCATTTTAGGAATGTTAAAGCAAAACTGCAGCTGAGCGGAAAGAAACTCTCTCCCCACTGAAAAGCAGATACAAAAAAAGAATACACCAGAGGTAAGTAACTGCTGAGCAGAGGCATGAGTCAGCTGTAGTCCCTGGATGAGACTTTCGTTGCTCTTGGTGCTGTGCAGACTCCAGGTAAATGTCTTCACCAGGCTGAGAGAGTTCACAGTGATGCAGTCATTCAGAAATGGCATGTGCTGGAGGAGAGTGTGCAAGGCTGTTCCTCACGTCCTCGCTGCTTGCTAACGCAGCACGCGTGACTGTCTGCCAGGATACTAATCCCCTGGGGCATGTCTCTGAGCACATCCCATGCCTAACCTGGTGTTAGCACCAGGGTTTGCACTGCGCTCTTGAAAGCCTGGGAGGACCACAGGCAGGACTGGTTGGTGGCTACTCTTTCCGTGCAGGGATTTGCCATTCCCAAATAGCTGGAGTCCCCTGAAGCTGTGTCAGTTTATTGCCAGGGTTAGTTTATGGAGAAATAAAACCCCCTCCTTTATGCTATCAGAAACAGGCAAGGCAGCCCTGCCCTGCCCACCCTCCCAACTAGAGAGTCCCACTGCTTTTGCACCGGACGCCTATCGACCTTGGGCGGGTTGGGTACCGTACAAGACCTCCACTTGAGCTCTGCTGGCAGGACTTCCCCCTCCAGCTCCCCCAAGGGGGCAAGCTCTGCCTTACCCCACCAGTCCTGAGTGCATTCACTTTATATCTTTCAATGCCTAATCTTGCACCATTTAAAGATGCTTCTACAGGCTCAGAGTCCTGGGCCTTTCCTCTACGGTTGACTGTGATTCCCTGCAAGTAGTAGCAGTTACCATGCTCTTTATCAGTCTTCTCACTTTCTTTTGCTTGTTGATTGCAGCAAGGCTTGGTGCTGTCGCAGTCAGCGCACGCCTGGACTGCCCGTCCGTACCCAGTGCCTGTAGGTGAATGAGAGGAGCCTGGCTTTCTCCATCCTCTGCTCCACTCAGTGCCCCGGCGTGAGCGGTCAGCTCTGGACGCGGGGGCAGGCGCGCTGGTACTTGCCATTCCTACTGCCTGCGGCTCTGCTCTTCGACTCGTCCTCCTCCCCCAGCCCATGGCTATGGGTGGCACTTAATGAGTTTTATTAAGAACAGATGTCAACAAATCAATAACAAATCCAGGAACAATTATAGACCCTTTTCCCACCTTCTTGCTTTCTGATGTGGTTTTTGTCTGCCTGCAAATGACGATGATGTAAATGTGAAGCAATGATTTTGCAGGGAGGAAACATGGTGTGATTTTAAGCATTGTAGAGCAGACAAAAGATTTTTTTGTTCAAAATTAGTTCCATGGTTAATACAGAACATTCTTCAGTCTGCTCTGAAAAAAAAAAATTATTGAAATACAGCCAACAACTCCCAAAAAGCAGTTAAATGGTGGCTAGTGACGGCCTTTGTCTGGGGCACTGACTTTGCTCATGTTGCTACAAAGCTCTGAGGATTCTTGCATGCAAGATTTTGCAATGACCAAGACTGAGCATCTCTGCAAAATCCTTCTTGAAAGAGAAGAAGGAGCAAGGGAGGCATGAGAAAATAAGAAGATAAAAGGTCCAAATAGAGAGTCAGAGAATTAAGCTACACATGAAGTAAGAGCACTAAAATACTTCTGTGTGAGAAGATCCACACAATTGCTGAGAGTGCTCTAATTTATTCACTTTAGGCTTGCATCTCTGGCTCACTTGGCCTTTGTGCACGTTCCTACGCAGCTGAACAACAGATACACAGGTTTCACTGAGATATCCCGTAACACACCCACCTGTGTGCCCTCTGCAGAGGCGAGGACGGAGCAGCAAGCTGCTCTCTCTTGAATTGATGAACCCCAGGCTATGTCACAAATTGCTCCCACCCAGGGGTGTGACTGAGATCTCAGGTGTTTTTGCTAAGCATCAGCATGGTGCCTGCTCAGTGTCCTCCTCGTAATGCCAGCAGTGCCCTGGGGAACCGGAAAGGAGAGCTGCGTGTTGGCCTGGCAAAGCCAGGCTTTGCTGGAACTGTCCGCGACTTTTAGTGCGTAAGTGAAGTTTCCTCACGCTTCCTCACTTGATTCTTCCTTCTGAAGCAGTTATTTCAATATTCTTGAAAGATACAATATTAATTATACAAGCACGTTGTTTGCACAATGAATTTTTGTATAGGCTAAAGAAATCAATATACATCTAGTTTCAAAAGCTATTTTAGAGCTGTGCTCCACTATTTTTTTTTTAAACTTAATTAAAATGCGTATTTTTCTGGCATGCAGTTTTCAGTGTGACCAAACACTGCTTGATCTACAGAAAGAAACATCTTTAAAGTGTCCGAGATGTTTATGTTTGAAAAACTGCTGCTGTGTGCACCAACTTTAGTACGTTCCATAAAATTTTTATACCTAGTGTGCGCAATGTCTATAAGATGTTACGGTGGAAGTGAATTTATAATAGTCTCCTGGAAGAGATAATAGCTTTGAGGCTGCCACACCAGTTACACCACGGATGAATGTCAAAAATAAAAGAGGAGGGCCAGTAATTAACAATGAATGTGTTAAAAATAACAACAAACATCTGACGAAGCGGGTAGCAGAGAGGAGCCTCAGACCGTAGCCAGTTCCTGTGCTTCCACCTCAGCGTGGCTAGAGGTGGGGCTCTGGGCAGTCATCGCCTCTCTTAATTGCCACCTGCCTCATCAGCCTGGGAGAGGAGGCTCTTCCTGGGAATGCTGGTGAAGTTTGGGATGGTGGCTGAGCAAACCTGGGGATGTTCTCCCAAGCGTGTGGGAAAGGAGCTGGCTCCTTACTGACTCTAGTGTCAGTGCGGGGCCGTGGAAAGCACTCCAGAAAGGGTTTTGGTGGAAGGCAAAGCCAAGAGATGCAGGCAGGCTGCGTGCTGATTTTGTCGGACTGGGTACCGGGGAAGCTGCTGGAGGGGAAGGAGCGTGCCGTGCTGTGAAGCTGCTGCACTGGTGTGAGGTGTGAGCGGGTGCAGAGGGCTAGACTCTCATATGGCGGGCACCGAGGAGGAGAGAAGTGCCGAGCTCTATGTTAAATGTACCCAAACTGTGGAGTGTGAAGTATCATCAAGGTGAGGGCTGGAGAGGAGGTGGCCTGCGGGTCCCTGTGGACCTCACAGTGATTCTACAGACTGTGTTTGGGCAGCAACAAACCCCCCAGCCTTGAGGGCATCAGCTGAGCCCTTCCCGGGGGCAGGAGGTGCTGTCTCCCCCCTGCACGCTCCCCCAGAGGGATGCTTGTTTCTGTCCCACACTTTCACTTTTGCCCAACCTTCCTGTCAAGCAACCACGGTCGGCTGAGGGGAGAGCACGGATCATGGTGCTGAGTAATGCAGACTTCTAGCGGTTGGGTTGGCGGGGCTGGCTTGCACGTCCTGGGGAAACTTCCCAAAGGGCTGAGGAAGTGCCAGTCTGGTCAGCCTGGTGAGGAGCTCTGCAGACAGGTCTGCTTTCTTCTTCAGCAGTGCACGCTGACCTTCGGCTGGGGTGTGCTTCACTGGTAAATTCACTGCCTGCGCCGAGCTGCTGAGCGTTGCTGGTTCTTCAGCCTGCTCTGCTGCCTGGCCCGCTCTCACCAGGGCTCTGGAGAGTCCAGAAGCTCAAGAGAAAAATACTGGGGGCGGAATACAATGGCAAAACTCAAAATTAATGATTGTGTGGTGCTGTTAAGGTGGATAGCTTTTAAAGGGAAATTTCTAGTCATGTAATCAGGGAGTGTCTGATGGGAACACATCTGTCCAAGTTTGCAGAGACCTTCCCGCTATAGATAGAGAAGGTAAACGGCTGTAGCTGTCCTGTGGTGCAACGATGGGGGCCGGCAGGGACGCCCCAAATACAACACAAACACGACCTTCCTGTTCCAGAAAAAAGGAATGAAAATGGGGGAAGGAGGATATTCTATGATAAAGTTTTAAAAGGTGCATAAAATATAGCAGAGAGAGACCAGGTGTGGGCATGGAGAAGAGAAGGCAAAGTCCTGAAAAAGCTTGAGGAAACAAACCCACTGTGGTTCTTGACGATGCAAATGTGGAAAGCTGTGATTCAGCAGAGCTCTTGCTTATATACTAATAGCTTAAGCAGGGGCTGAGCAGTCAGTTAAGCGCTTTGCTGAGCTTAGTCTAAGTGTACAAGGTCCACGCTCATGGAGACTGGCTATAGTAGAACGGATTGATAAGCACTTAAAAATACTTTATAGTCTTTCAGCTGTTGCAATCAGCACTATATTGTGAACAATGTAAAGAAATCTGATAAGCACTTATTTTGTTTATGTGCTTTGAGAATAAAGTCAAATGAAAAGTGAAACTAAGCAGTCTCCATTACAGCTATTTATGCAAGGAGCAAAATCTAATTAAGCAGTTTTAACGGGTATGATACTAAGGTGTGAAGTTTATTGAACACTTGGTTAACTTCAATTAGTGTGTGGATTTTGCGAACTGGTATAATTCTAATTCATGTGAGGATCAATTACTTGATTTAGAAGAAAATATAACATAGAACTTTAATTCCGAGAATGGTAGAAGTTAAGTAATTGTCACAAATTGATTTTATTAGCATAATCATTACCAATATTCTTCCAAACAGATAAATATTGCTTGAGAGATTTGAGAAGATTCTAGGATTTGCCATTAAAAGCTGTGCTTTCTCTTTTTTTTTTTTTAATGGTAATTGACAAGTTTAAATAAAATTAGCTTAAATACCAAAGGATGGTCCCTTAGAAAAGCCCATCTTTTTCTTGTGTAGTTCTAATTGTTGAAGGCTTTTGTTGATAAGAAATACAAGTTACAACTTCTCTGCCTTTTATGTAAGCAGTGGACCAGCTGTGTGCATGCATATTCCCCACACACACACTCGCGCCGAGTCGTCATTTATATTTAACCAAACAAACAGCAGATACCGACACAGACGTGGGTTTGTTTAAGGAAGCTTGGCAAGAACGCCTCTGCAATACCTGTGCTCGGGGAAGCCCAGTCGTCATCAGGGAAGGACTGGCATTTTTTTGACAGAGTGACTATACCGTAATTTGAGTTTTGAATTCTTAGTAAGAGTCATAAGAATCTATTTTCAGCCTGGGTGGTTTGTCAGCAAATGAACCCTTTGGGTGTCAAGACCTGGGTAATATCTGAGAGTTAAAAATCTCGTCTGCTGGAGAGCGTTAGCCTTGCTGAACCGTACTGATAGGGAAGAAGCCTTTGCGTGTGCGATGGCACAAAACGTAGGAAGCTGCTGTCTTGGGTATGGGAGGCAGTGGCAGTCTTAGGGTTACCCACGCTTAGGAAAATACTTCCATCAGTTGGAAATAGCGTGTTATTCCTGCTGGCAAATGCATGTGGTCTCTAGCATGGGGTGTAACCGCCAGGCTGCAAGTGTTTGGTCATCCCCAAATCAGCTTTTCCCCCAGAGCTGCTGGCTGGGGGCATGCTTGAGGGGTGGCAGAAGTGCCTGTGCCGAGCTGCTCCGGATGAAATGGGACAGGCAGACTTGGGGGGCGCCTGGGGCTCATGAACCGGGGACAGTAGTCACAGGGGGCCGAGAAGCCTTAAGGCTGGACACTTTCATCTCCTGTCCTCACCTGCACGGTCTTCCTAAGGCTGTGCCACTCTTTGCTTGCCTCACTGACTGGATGGGTTTCCTTGCTTTTCTCCCTGAATATCTGTGTTAAGAGTAATTATCCAAGTGGAAATTACAGTCTAATCACCGAAGCCGAGCCCTCAGTGCTGCAGCTCTGGATTGCTCCTGTGAAAAGGGAGGCAGCTTTCTGTGCTGCTGGGCTGGGACAGCCTCAGCAGGAGGGCTCTGGGTATCTTCTTCACCAGCCCTGCAATTCCTCCCATCTGCCAGCAGGTCCCTCAAGGGACCGATTAAAACCTTTCTTTAAGTCCTCCCAACCCTTTCTAGGGAAGTCAAGCACAGGAACCCATCTCACTTGCTGCTTTCTTAAAGACAGAGCTTAATAATGGCTTCTGGTTTAAGATGTGCAAATCCCCCCCAGGCCTGATCAAAGTCCCTGAGCACAAACCTCTTGCCCTGCCCGGTGCTGGGGTCAAGGAGCAGCGGGTGTGCAGCTGTGTTGTGAAAGGCATGCAGTGCCCGGCCACGGGACCTCCAGCAGCAGCATGGAGCACCATTCCCCTGGGCAGCCTCACCTGGGACCAACATCCGCTGGACCACGTGGGTCTCGAGTCATCCTTGTAGAGAACATCAGGAAAGCATCACTTTCCTGGAGACTGTTGCGCTATATAATGCCCAAACTTGCATTTTATTATCTCCTTTGCTATGAAGAAAATCGCACCACTTGGTTACAGAAGGAAACTCCTTCCTGTGTGGCACAGTTCACCCACAGAGCCCAGCACGAGAAGAGACAGGCTCGTCACGTGTCCTGACAGATGGGGAAACTGAGGCACAAAGGATGGAAAGGCCAAGGCCTTGCAGCAGGGCTCTGGCAAGGCTGGGATAAGGTGCCTGCTCCCACTCCTCTGCCCAGCCTGCTCTGGCCTTGCAAAAGCACTGCATCACCTGCTCGAGCAGTTTGTGGGCAGGACTTCCAGTGATTGATTCCTTTTCTTCTCCTCCTGCCCAGCCAGGCAGTAAGTGATGAGTCAATAATTTCACCTTAGAAAAGGATTTGAGAAAGAAACTGTTTCAAAGTTGTATGGTTGAAATCTTTCCTTCTTCAAGAAAAAAGGCTGAATGATTTTGTCTTTTATTATTTTTATTTTCCTCTAGGAAAAGATTTCACTGAAGGGCAGGAGAGATTTGGGGAAATAATCCACTTCTCCACGGAAGCTATTCTGATGCTTCCTGTTTCACAACAAATCAATGGGGATTAAAAAAAACCCCTGTCACTTCTGTAAAACTTCTTGCGTAGATTGTATTCAGCCCACCAGCTTAGTTTGGACGGGAGGGATGAGCATGACAAACACGCTAACGGAGCTTTGCTTGGCCCTCCATCAGACAGTGATGCTCTCAAGAATCCACCCGGCTCTTGCCCTGGCAGACAGACTGAGCTTAAGCCTTCAGCAGATATAACTAATTAGGTTTCCAGTGGCTAAGTGTTAGAGTGGTTTATCGAGCGCACGGACCAACTTTACTGAGGCATAAATGTGATGCACAAGGAGTGCATCAGATCTCCTCACTCTGAGGAGGAAATCCAAGTGGATTTGCAAAGCATCCATTACTCCTGATTTCTGGGGCTATACTAATGGTTAAATTAACTCTAAATAGGTCCTTGGGGCCTACTAGATGCCCTAGATCTGCTAATGCTGAGTTTATACTTTATTGTGTCACTGCAGAGGAAAGCAAGAAAAGTAGGATGGGAAGAGGAGCATGTCTCTTCCCCCCACCCCTCTTCTGGTCAAGAGAGGCACATATTTCATCTTCCGTTTGCACTCCTGTGCTGTCCTCTGACCAGGGTGACACCCAATTTCTTTCTGGGGTTGAAGAGAGCCTTCTGGAAATGCTGTATTCCTGCCACAGGCCCCTGCGGGTGGGACAGGGTAGGAGGATGCTGGATGGTTCAAGGACTTCTTCTGCCCGCATCCTGGCTCCAGGAGCGGGTTACAGGCTGGGGTGCCTGAGGGTGCCCAGCTACCCTTGGCACGAGGGCTGCTCTGCTGCTGCTGGGGTTCCCCCGACTGTGCTGGCCCCAGGACACGCCACCCCAGGAAGAAAAGTTATTTTAGATGTTGGAAGTCTCAAAATTGTGTGGGATAACATGGGACAGTTATTGTGTTGACACAAATCTGGATGAAGCCTGAAAGAGGAGCAATCTACAGATGAATTGAAGAGCTACGTACCCCAGGAGATAATGAAATAGTTCACAAACTCTTTAGTAAATGCTTCTCTATTGTTCTTATTGTAGTAAATGGATCATTAAAAAGCAGTAAAATGCAGTAGTAATAAAGCTGGATCCTTTATTTGAAATTAGCCTCCTTAGGAGGAGTAGCTGGGGGTCTGTGTAGTTACACACCAGGAGATCTGCGCTACTGGAGAGTGCCCACGGATGTGCTTGGTTTGTAGACGTTAAGCCCTTTAGGCTGGGCTTACACCCTCTCTTCAGGCCTGGCTGCAGAGGGAGGAAGCACGATGCCGAGGACACTGTTTTCCAGATTTCTGTTTGGGAGCTCATTTGGTCCCGCAAGAAAATGCATGTGATGGCACTGCAAAATTAGCAGAGGACTTTGCAACACAAGCTACGTCTGCAAGTGCTGATGGTGTGAGCTGCAGTCTCCAAATAGTGGTTTGGGGGTTTTGGTTTGGGTTTTTTCTTTTTTCTTCTTTTCCTGTTACCTAGAAGTACTTGGAGGTAACAAATACATTGTTCAGACCGGTAGAGTTTGAAGTCAGGGGAAAATTAGATTATTTAATGTGACCTCCCTGCAATCACAGGCAGTTGCATTTTACTCCCTGCACAGACCCTGGTAACTTGTGCGTTTGTAAAACACTTTTCCTGAAAGATATCCAAACGTGGCCTGAAGAAACTGAGAAAGAGAAATCACCTTTCCATTCAGAGTTTTTATTCCAGTCATTCTGGTTGTTAAAAAATATGTGCCTCGTGTGATTTGAACATTTCTGGCTTTATCTTCAAGCAGTCGGCGCTTCACATACTTTTCTTTGTTAAGCAGAAGAGGGTTTAATTACCTGGCATTTCCATTCTGCAGCAGTAGCTGTGCCCAAGGTACCTCACAGCCTTCCCTCTGGGAGCCCCCGGTTATGGTGTGTTTAAGTCGAACTGGTTGGAAACTGTTTCACAAACTGCTTTATTCACTGGCAGATGTCGGTTCATCGAAATGGTACTTTTTCTGACAATGTCTGTTATTTCAGAGTTATTTCTGTCCTTGCTAAAGGGAGGAAGGAACGTGCAGCTCGACACGCTGCAGTGGAATTGCTCAGCATGAGGTCGGACGCGCGCTGCGTGGCTCCAGCGTGCGTCCCACCGACATCCCGAGGGCTGGGGACACCCAGGTGACATTGGCTGCACAGGAGGGAAGAAACAGAGCAAGTTTGCCACCCTGAGCACACTTAGCTCTTTTGAGTAAAAAAACCAGTTAACTCTTGGGTGCAAGGACGGCTCTTGTCTGCAGTGTGCAGCAAAAGGGCTGCTGAACTGTCCTGAACAAGTGCTGAGCAAAATAATCGCTCTTGCCACAACCATGTCTCCTGTCTCTGGGTGGACAACTGATGGTATTTTACCTTCTCCTCGGTAGTTTTGTTCCCTGTTGTTGCTTTTGGGCTGTGCTCCTGGGACAGAGGTGAAGGCCAGGTTCGGCCAGCCCAGGGGCAGCATCCCGGCATCCCTACCCTCTAGGCTGAGCGTGGAGCCATGGGAGCACAGCAACCAGACCGTGGCCTTCCGAAGGGCAGGAGCCCTGGGTGATCTCGAGCCAGATTCTGCCTATGCTGCACCATCCCAGCTGGGCAGCAGGGAGGTTTCGGGGACTGGAGCAGGTCTCCCTTGCCCTGAGATAAGAGGTGGCTTTGCCATATGGTGGTGCCCCAGGTGGTGAGGGGGCAGAGCTGGCACGCAGGCAGCTGGGGCACGGGGGAAGAGGCAAGAGCTGGACTGGCTGTGATGAGTTTTATTCATATATGTATATTATTAGTTCGCTGCTGGTGTCATTTCTCCCACCCAAGGTGCTTTCCCTTGTTTTATACACTGAGTGCTCCTGACTGGGGTGGTTCTGTTTCCTAGAGGGGCTCTGGGGAACACACAGCATTGCCCAGGTCTCTCGGTGGGGTTGGACTGGTGATGAGGGGTCTTGCTGCTGGCAATGCCTGGCAGAAGGCACGTGTTCCAGGTGCCCTCTGCATTTGCTTCCAGCGCTGCTCCCTCGGGGTTTGAATGGAAAGTGGGAAAGCCTCCATTTCCTTCTAATGCTGTTGAAGGATTCCTATGTTAAATGTTATTGCCTATTTAAAATAAAACTGCTTTTGTGTAGATTACATGTTATGTTCCCTCCACCACAAAAAGAGTTGAAAATGATCTGACTGTCACTTTCAGAGATTTATAATAGAAACACCTAGGGTTTTTATTTAAATATCGTGATGATCCATTTGTATTTTGAAAGCCTGCTAAAAATATTTGACCCAAACAGCCGCAGTGAGGTGCAACTCCTATGTATACCTAGATCAGCTTCTGTGTGGTGGTGGTTTATCTTTTTTAACTGTGGGAAGCTAGATATTTTAATGGAAACGTAAATGGACCCACATGTCTGACTTCATGTAGATTGGCTGCCACTGATTTTAAAACGATCTTTACTCATTTGTCCCCTTTTTGTTTGCAAAACATCAAGCCGGAACTGTGTGCAGGGAGCTCCTTGCGCTGCCTTCGCTTGCTCTCTGTGCTAAAATAAGCTCCTGTCGCTCAGAACAGCACGCAGCCGGCTCCTGCACACCTTGTCTCGTGGCTCTGCTGCCTGATTCTGCCAGTAGCTGGTCTTGCAGAGCAGGTTTTGCTCTTAAAAAGCAGAGGAGCAAAGCATTTGTCATTGTTCTGCGCTAGATGGGGACAGGAGCATCGGTAAGGGGCTTGCCCTTAGAGCCGAGGGTCTGGAATTTGGTCGGGGCAGTGGTGATGGCTGTGCTCCGGTGGAGGGGAAGGGAGGTGGGGAGAAGGGCCGGGGATGGGTAAGAACTGAACGGCTCAGGTGGCTGGAGAGTGCAAGCACCACCACAGACATACCGCTTATTAATTACATTTCCTGGGTAAAGTTGATAAATGCTAATAAGCGCAGCTGGCCTGACTGTACATCTGCATTGTATTGCACACGACTGCTCGGGAAGCGCAGAAACTGCCTGCATCTGGAGGCAGATCTTTGTGCATTTGTGTGCTGAAATGGGCACCTGTGTCTTTGAAATGCAGGGAGAAGGGAAGGCCACCATTCCAGTGATGGTTTTATGTATTTCAAGGAGCAGTAGGGTGTCTGTATTCCCCAGACAGCTGGTCGCAGCACAGTGTGGCTGGCTCAGAGAGGGATTAGGTGTGTCTGTGCTATATACAGTATATACAGCTGTCACTTGGTGTCCTGGCTGCTCACGTGCTTTCTCCTGTTCACCAGCGAGGAAGCTGCTAAATGGACTTTTCTCCCTTCCCATCTGCGTGTGCAACCACCCCGTCTCCCTGTGCCCTTGTCACTGGTCCCCTGCGCGGTGCTTGCAGGCGTGCTGTGGTATGGAGAGGTGATTGACTTCAGTGTTGGATGAACCTTGTCAGTCCCTTCTGGTACGGCAGCGTGAGCTCCCTGCAGAAACGGCGGGCATGAGGAGACAGTCTGCTGTAGGTGGTTTTATTTATTTATTCATTCTTTAAATATCTTAATGCCTCCAAAACTGGCTCCTACTTCACTTTGTCTGGGTGACCGTTCTCTGATATGGAGCTGCTGGAGTTTCCAAGCCATTTTATATCCTTTTGTATGAAGAGATGGACGGATATCTATGATGCAGGTGTGCAGAAGAAAGCAGTGACAGCTTTTGGTAGTCCTTTTTCTTAAGCAACAACAGACATTTTACAGCTGGAACTAATTTTACCTTGGTTCCCTCACAGCTGCTCCCAGCCAGTTGAATTGTGGGTGTATGTGAAAAATGGGGTTTGAAAGAAATGCAAAGCACTGCCCCTTTGCCTCATCAGAGTGCGCTGGGCTGCAGCCATCGTGCTTCTTGTCTCAGGTGGCCGTGGCTTGTGTGTCGGCTTCAAATGATCAAGGACTGCAAAGATGCAGCTCAGCCAGATGAACACCACACCCTTTTCCCTTGGTGTATTTGCATATCAAGGTGGTTCTGCAATAATTCCTGGATTATTGGCCTGGAACCAGTGCCAGCATCGTCTGTAATGCTAACAGACACTGAGATGTTTCCAAGCCGTAACACTGACGTGGGGCGATCTTGTTGAACTTTGAGACATTAATCTCTGAAGACAATATCCTGAAAGGAATTAGCGTGCTGGAGTAGCTGGCATGAATTTGAGAGAAGGTTTCTCCGTTCAGTTCTCTTGGACTGAGATGATGCGCTCGCAGGCTCTCGGTGGGCACCTGCAGCCCTCCCAGCTGGGGGATGGCCATGCTGGGGAAGGAGGGTCACAGCCTGCCCTCCCCGAGGGGGCTCCGCTGAGACAGGGGGCTCTCGTGAGGATCTGTGTGGGTAACGCGAGGGCATGAGAGATGCAGCTGTGGAAGATGTCTTGGCAGTGGAGTTTTCAAAAGCGCCTGCTTCTTCCCGCACCGCTCCTGCCCTGCGCTGGCGATGGCTGAGCCGGGGTGCTGGCAGGGATGGAGGTGAGTGGCAGCTTGTGCAGGGGAGGGGGCATCCCCTGGCAGTGCCTCTAGGAAGCAGTTTCAGTGCTCTGTCTTATGAGATGGCAGGAAGGGCAGAAGAAAGGTCTGTGTGGCACCACCCTGCTCTGATTCATACCATCTCCTTGGCTGGATGGTAGGTGCGGGCGCTGTTGTGTTAAGCCAGCCTTGAATGCCGTGTCTGTGGTGCTTATACTACAAGTGACAAAGCTGGTACGGTTTGCTTCTGAAATTGTCATTTATTGTGGTGAAGTCAGTTTTGTGCGAGGGGTTAAAAGGCTGGATGGAAATTTTCAGTGGGTTTGGCTTCCTTGGGCATCTTGGAGCAGTGGCATCCCTTGGAAATGAGATGCTCGGTGGGGATGCAATGTCCATCCAACTTGCTGAGAATAGTAAAAGCGTGGTCTCTTCAAGTGAGACACGGGACGGTGTCAATCCTTTGTCTCCTGACTTGAGGCTGACCTGAAACACTCAGCTCTGGTCAGAACGATGTTAAAGCTTCCTGACCAGCTCTGAGAATGGGAGGCTCCGCAGGAGCACACGTGCAGCAGCAGTAGTGCAGCTGCCTGGAGAAGTCAAAGCGAAGGGGTGTTGGAGGACTCATACTTGTGGCAGCCTCAGTTCCAATGACTCTGCCCTCTAGTGTCTAAATCAGTCGGGTGTCACCTTCAGACCCTGCAGAGGCTGCCCCGGCTCACTACAGCCTTCCCATGTTGAATTGCCATGGCATGGGCGCACACATCTAGCTGCAGAGAGGAGCTTCCCAGCAATTCCAAAGAAAACAAGAACTCGGGAAACACCTGGGACGGTACATTTCTTCTGCCCTCTCCCGCTTCTCTGTTTTACCTCTGGTCCTGGTGTGAAGGTACCTCTTTGCAAAAATAGAAAGTGGAAGAAAACGACACGATCTGCCCTCCCGGACACCCGCTTCGTTGCTCTCTGTTAGGGAGTTCAGGTTTGACTCTCGGCCAGCCCTGAGCACTTACTGCCGGGGTTAAGTGCAGCACTAAAACCCATTGCAAGCCCTGACCGGCGGGGAGCTGATCACAGCAGCCCAGAGTTTCTGGGCAGGGTTGGTGCCCAGAGGATGCTGCGCACACTCCAGGTGGCACTGGTGGTCCTCCGAGAGCAGCCACGCTCCAGCGCTGGCGCGACCATCTGCACGGACCTGCGAAGGAGCTTTGGCACCGAGCAACCCTTGTGCGTGTGTGTCCGAGTGCTGGAGCTGCAGCAGCCCTGTGCTCACCTGGTCAGAGGCCGCTACACGGCCATCCTCTGTGCGTGCTGTGATGGGATGCTCTGCCTGCCCGCACGGCCTCTGTTTTGAAGATATTTCACTGTGGTTTTGCTCTTCTGAATTTTCCCAGCGCTAACGGCATTCCTGCAAAGGAAAGCAAGAATTTAAAATGAATGCACAGCATTCCTTAATAGGATGTGTGCTCGGTACCATGAGAAACGGGCTGAGGAGGTGAGGGATTGCTGTAGAGACGGCCGGGGCAGGCCAGGCTGCTGCCGCACGCCTGCATGTGCGTGGACACCTTCTGCCCCCCTTGCCAGGCAGCTGGGAGCCCTTCTGCCAGGACTCTGTCACCACACTGTGTGTGCTGCGAATGGGTTTAACTCTTTAATTGACATTTGTATATCGCTTCAGCAAACTGTTGGGGTGACGCTGGGTCATCCTTCCTTCCCACTGGTCCTCCTTAAATGTGCCGTCCCTCGGCACTGGGCATTTTGCATCTGTCTGCAGCTCGTTCTTCCCCACCACAGCTTCAGCGTGGGCATGGAGAGCTGCTATCTGCTGTTTCTTGACTGTCTCCATGTGCTCTGGGGTGCTTTCTGCAACAGATTGCAGAACCAGGGAGGATCTGCTCAGAGAAGAGACGTCGTCTGCAGCATGGAGACTCTGCCGTTGTCCTGCCTCGCTTTCTCTTCTGCGGAAAGAGCTGGATGTAGAAGTGCTGGGCTCTTCATTCTCTCCCAGCAAACAGGTCCTCCTTTGCCTTTGGTCCTCACTTCTTTCTCCATCTCTCTGCATAGCCTGCTCTGTGCCTTTTGTGAAAGAGCCAGTCCTTCTGAGAAGAAACAAAAATACTACTTTCTCTTTTTATTTATCCCCAGCCCTTCCTGCTGTTCCCAGACCTGAAGCCTTGCAGAGCAGAACAGAGATAAGGAGACCCCTCAGGTGGGGACTGTGCGTGGGAGAAGCGGGTAAAAAGGGTGTAGGTGAGACGAGCATGGGTCCGTCTGAGGCAGCTGCAGTTGTGTGGCTGTGTGCTCAGCTCTCCTGGGAGATGGATCCTGGTGTTGCTTCTGTTATCTTAACGCCAGTGAAAGTCTCCTCTACGCCCCAAGCTCTAGTCCTCAGGCTCCTGTCCTGGAAGCAGGAGCTGAGAGTGCTCCTAAGCCTGGCATGTCTTTTGTGGCTGCAGAGAGAGCATGAGCAGGAAGACCTAGAAGTGATGCAGCTGGTGGCTCAGCCAAGGGCAATGCAAGGAACCTCTCATGAACTCAGATCTACCAGACTTGCTACTGCATGGCTGAAAATCAATCAGTCCTGACCTGGTTTTGGAGGTAGGTATTTAAAGCTCAAGTCAGCAGTTCCAACTCTTGCACTGACACAGTACACTGGTGAAAGTCATGCATGGAGATGGGGCGCTTTGACTTCTAAGAGGGGGTTTACCCAAGCAGGAGCTCTCCTGGTGACCTCTGGCCATGATCAACTGAGGAAGACAGCAGGATCCTGAAGCTTTCCTGGTACTGAGCACACAGTGCGTGTCACATTCCATCCCATCTCAAGTGCTGGCCAGCTTCAAAGATGAAAGATGAAAAGAACGCAAAGAATTTATTCCTGAAAGGAAAGTTGTCCTATGCCCCTTCTGGCAGCAAATAGAAACCCTGAAGCATGGGATTAATACAACATTGTGCAGAGACACATCAATTAAGGCACCTTACAACCCTTACTATGTTCCTCAGTGTTTTGGACACCTTAAGACTTGTGATGTAATCTTTCATTTCTTGCTCCAGCATCTTTGCCATGCCGTTGCAGAGCTGTGGAGGCAAGCTTTTCAACATCTGTCTCCCAGCAGTTTGCTGCCCAGGCCCCGTGCTGTGTTTGGAAACACAGAACACCCTTTCCTGCGAGGCCTGGGGGCTTTCTTATAATTTCCAGTCTAAATTAACTCATGACTAATTCATATCCACGTGAGGTTTGTCCCAATGTTCTTCGCTTTCTGGTATGTGCTCCCTCACTCTTGCTTTATTCACATAAACTCATCAAATTTCTTCCCAAACATTTAATTAGACAACACAAATAAAACTGGGATAATCTTTATGTAAATAGCTTTTCCACTCTTACCCAATGCACAGCGGACAGAGCTCTCGATAACCTGATCACACAGATGGGTGTCTCTGGCCAGTTCAAATGGCTGGTGTCCATCTCCCCTGGAAGGAGCCTCCAGTGCTGGTGACCTGCTGGACCTGCCCAGGGGTGTGCTGGTGGAGCAGGCTGGATGAGTCCTCTGTGCAGCCCAGATTACCTGCTCTGCATCCAGCCTGATCTTATAAATGCTTCCCCCCCAACAGGGTTAATTAACTGCATTGTCTTGAGAAGCTAAATTGCTAACAGCCGCCTGGTTTAAGAAATGTTCAAAAGGCAGCAAACAAGCAAATAGGTAGCTTGGCAGTACTGCTTCAGCCTCAGAAGATTTATAGCAACTGGAAATTGTTTTTCTCTACTATCTGAATATAGACCTAATCATAGTTTTATTGTGCTCTAATGGAAGAAACTGTCTTAACGAATGCCCTTCTTGTTACTGCCACTGTTAGACCTCGAGCTGTAAACCACTGAACCATCCCTTCATTAATTGTGTTAACAACCAGTGCAGAGATGGTGATCGCTCCTATAAACATACTCCAGTTTGTTCGGAGCAGCAGCCCGACAGGGCAGCGGCTGTGGCGTGTTTGGACACTTCTGCTGGGAGTGGGGGAGGAAAAAGCATTTTTCTTCCTGGCAGCCCTCATCACTGCCATAACCTCTAGTCATCAGCATTCAGGATGTTCTCCTGGCGTATGATTTATAACGTGGTTTTAGGGAGTGGGAATGAACTTGGCAGGCACTATTCTGGGGGAAAGCTGGTGCCACGTTAATAAATTTCAGGAGCCAAGGCAGCAAAGAAAACAAAATCTCTTTAAGTTTCTGTAACTTCGTAGGGCTGCGTGATGGTCTCTGTGGCTGCTGGCACCTGTACAGCCCAAGGACAGGAGAGACCGTGCTTCAGGCTGCAGGGAGCTTAAAGCCTGCTCTGGGTGCTGCAGCAGCCCTCCTTGGGCTAGCAGAGTGCTTTTCTTCCAGGCAGATAATGTCCATCTGTTGCACATGGGTGACTTAGAATGCTTAAGGAACCATTGACAAAGGTATTAGCAAAAGCGGTTTTAATATGATGTTGTAAAAGTGTGACTTCACAAAGTTCGATGGCAAGGTTTGCTCTATTAACTACTGTATGGAAGAAACATGCAAAGGAAAATTGAGTCACACTCGAGTCAGAATGATTCACAGGGACACCGGGGATGCAAAGAGTAAGGAGGACCCTCCCGTTGAGTCACGAGGTTCAGAGCAGACCCCCTTGCTTTTTAAATTCCTGATAGTTCTTAGGTGTGGTTAGGTCCAATCTTAGTCTCAGACTTGGTCAACGGTTTGTGTCTAAGGGATTGTACGTGCAAAGTTTATGTAATGTGTCATTAGCATCAATTTAGCGTGCCATTAAAGTTACCGAGGCAAAATCAAAGTTACCATGCTACAAAGTCTTGCACAACGCCATCCCCACCTCCGAATGCTCATAGTCCCATGCAAAGGCCCCAGCAAGGGCTTAATGGGGCTGCATTTTCTTTGTGAAACAAGACTTGCCCCTTTGAGAAAACAACTACTCACCTTTAATCCCTCAGGAGACAAGTAGCTGTGAGGAATGGGCCTTTTAAACAGCTTGTTCTAAGTTGAAGCATGTTCTGGGAGAAGGTCACCATCTCTGCTGGAGGTTCATCTGCACATGGTGCTTTCTTGACTCTTATCTTCATTTCTTCAGCTAAGGCCGTGCAATACCACGCAGCATTTGCATAGCAGTTCTCCTCCAGTCCAGGGGACCAGAGATGGGACCGCAGGCTTCGGACCCTCTCCGAGCCCTGACAGCAGATTTCTGAGCAGCCTGGCTGTGATCCCATGAGTAGGGCACTCGCCTGTCAGTGGTGGGTAACGGGGAGAGGAGGAGAGTTTAACCTCTGAGCTAGCAGAACATCTCTGGAGCAAGGATGTTACGTATTTGAAAGGCAGCAGCAAACGCTAGCAAGAGCAGCTCTCCCTCAAAGTCAGGGAGCCAGGAGCTGCCACAGCATCGTAAATCATCTTGGGCTGCAGCATTTTAGCTGGTGTTATCCTGTGCAGAGGAACAGCCTCTGCTGCTCTTTATCCCTCCAAGCCCACTGATGGCGTGCACAGGGCTCTGTTGTGACATTTGCGCTCAGTGTGTCTATGAAAGACAAGTAAACGCAGTTTTTACGGTGCAAGAATCAATATTTTACCAGTGATATTGTTGTGCTTTGCAACAATTATGAAATTTAGCAACTTCCTCAGCCTCAGGAAGGGATAATTTATGTTCATATCTGAGGAAAGCAGGTTTGTCAGGAAAGCAAAGAAGAAAACACATGGTTTGGCCTTGAAGAGTTAGCCAAGGGCAAACTGGAGCATTGGCCCAGTAGTCCTCGACGCGGAGAATGGATGTCAGCTTTTGTAAGACGCTCAGTGTAATGGGGATGGCGGCGTTTCACGGGCCTCGTAAGCCTATTCCTTAACAACACTCACTGCTATGTGGGGAAGAAAGTAATGTGACAGGAGGTAGTAGGAACCCAAATGGCACCTAATGCCCTCTGGCCCACCAAGCCTTGATCCTGCACTGTAGTGTGGAAATACCATTGCAGAAAGATATTAAAAATAGTTCATCTTATCACTGAGTGATGGGCTAAATGTTGAGGGGTGAGCAGTTCCTCTGCCAGGGCTGTGATTTCTAGCAGCGTGCCCGTGCATGGGAAAATGCTTGTATGAGCAGCTGGATTCTGTGCATTACTGCAAAACTGCCCGTACACAAGTGTCCTTGAAAAAAAAGATTTGCCATATGTGGAACAAAATCACATATGCACAAAGTGAAATACGAATAAACGTGATTTTAAGAAGGCACTGTGTCTCTCTGCGTGGCTCTTTCTCTCTGGAAGAGGGTTTTGTTTTTTTTTTTATCTCAATGCTTGCAGATTTTGAATGCAGATCCTGAGGAGTTGCAGCCTTCCCTGCAAAGCTCCCCCGTGCCGGTCTGACTCACTGACAGCTCGGCTGCGTGGAGGTGCTTTCACTGTGCTCTCCGCAGGACAGCGGGGAGTCTGCCGGTGAAGCAGGTTAGGGGTGGCACTTGTAGCACAGTGCGGACACCGCTGCTCCTGGCAGGGGGAGTGTGTGTGGAGGGGGTTTCATGGGAGGCTAAAGGCTGCTCAGCCAAGCCTTAGGGAAAAAATCCCTCTGATTCTTATAGCCCAAACACGCGTGCATGTATTTTGAGTGATGGCATGTTGCGAAGGATTAAGAGAATAATAATACCCGTGTCAACAATGTTGTGAAATGACAAATGTCATTGACGGTTGGACTTGATGATCTTGGAGGTCTTTTCCAACCTTAATGATTCTATGATCGCTAGTCAGGTCCTTGCTTTGTTGTGGCTTTGGTTGGGTACGCGTCCGGTAAGAATTTTGCTTTCTCCTATCTATACTTTCACTCTCTTGTTCTAATATGCATAAAAAGGCTTTAAAATGGGTATTGGTAGAAGGGCCTGATTGTCATCTTACCAGACTGGGAGCCAGATGCAAGCTGTGCCTTGCTAGGAGGTGTTTTGCAGTGGCAGCTCTGCACGGTCCGGTTCCGTTCCCTTACTCCTCTTGCTGCGCGGTGCGTAGCGGTGTAGGCGGCCACCACGTACCCTGTCAGCTGGTGCCGTGGTGAAATGGGTAATTCGGCAAGTCTTACATGGCCTCTGTCCGTAACGAAATCAGGAAGAAGATTAATTTCAAATGCCGCTGTCTGTATAGACGTGCTGAACAGCTCTTCTAATAATGAATCGGGTTTCTGCTCTCCCTTGGCTCCTCCCAGACAAAACTGTTTTGCAACTAATCAAAGTCACAGAGGTAATGCTGAAACCAGAACCCATCAGATATCGCAGTTTTAGGTAGATACCGAGATTAAATCTGATTTAAATTTTCTGAGAGTCGTTTCTGCAATGGACCCCACATTTCCGAATTCATCCTGTAGGCTGGAAGCGAGGATATGTACTGAAAAAAGCTGCACTACCTTACTCCTCTCTTGAAGGTCAGTAATACATCAGTAAGTGTGCTCTTCTGAAAATAGGCTTTAATTTTCCCCTTTCAACCTTTTGATTGGTTTGACATTTATAAGGGTAGAAGGTAATTGGGAGGTTTATTATATATTTCTGTTAAGTACAAGATGAGAACATTTAAATACCTTGACTAGAAAGTGCTCGCAAGAAAACAGCTTGCTAGGGAAGAAGGAGACAGCAACCTTTTTCCCTACCTCACGTAAAGAAAAGCTGGAAATGATTGACAGCAAACTGTAGTCAACAAAGGAAAAACTGAATCATAATGTATGAAGATTTTTTTTCTCTGACTATAGTTTGCTGTCAATCACTTATTGCTGCTTCTTATTTTAGTCAGGGAAGAGATGATGGGCTGTCTTACTACATAATCTGTCCATCTTGCGCAGTGCTTTTGTAGCCTAAGGATTTTTTTTTGTTTTGTTTTGATCCCACACTTAAAAGAAATCTCTGACAAACGCCTTCCTGTGATATCCAAAACTTCTGAATATCCATAAATTAATGAGAGTTTGAAAGAGAAATAGGGGAACTCAGATTTCATAACTCCTGTTTGCATGTTTCAATAGTTTCATTTAATTGTATGAGTTAAAATTCAAGTTAGAATTACAGCTGGATGCAAAAAACCTCTAAAGATCTTTCCTTGAGCTTCAGTGAATAAAGGTCTGGGAGTTTGAAACTTCCCCACCTGATCTGTGCAGTGGGGACGTCCTGGGTCACCAGAGGGCAGTGAACAAGTCATTCTTCTGGCTATAAGCCAATTCCTTGAACGTCTTGAACCACCTCTGTCCCTTGGTTTATATTGGAGGGCTGCTCCTATTTAAGAACAGAGCATAAATGCCACGTGTAGTTATACACAGGTTGGAGCAGCACTCCCTGACCTTTACTGGGCCATCAGAAGCAGCAGTGTAGATGCAATGCTCCTGACAACATCTGCTTTAGTCCTCTCAGTCTGAAGAAGCCAAACAGCGAAGAGCAGCTGACAGCTCATTGCCCGTGAACTGGGACATAGAGCTACCGAGAGAGAAGATACTTATGACTGGAGAGGTCTGTCTAGATCTTCAGAAGTCTGCTAAGTCATCCCTGCTGGGAATTACCCTGGGGTCTCTGCATCTTTTCTTTAAATTGAGGGTTCCTGAAACTGCAAATGTGAACAACTCTCTTGTCTCTGTCATCATGTTGAACGTCCGCTGTGATAGGTGGCCCCAAATTAAAAGAGCAAGTGGTATCGCCTCTGAGCTTTGCTGGAGACAAAATCTGGATCTCTGTTTAATGGCAGCTCAGTGTGAGGATGCCTTTGCTGTTAGGACACCTTCTGCCAAGCATACAAAAACCAGCTAGACCTGTCTTGGCTGTTACAAAGCACTAATAGGGGCTGCAGCACTGGTTACAGTTCAAGGACATTCATTTATCCCTGAACGTGCTAAAAAATGTGTAGACGTGGCACTTGAGGACATGGTTTAGGAGGGGGTATTGGGTTGGCGGTTGGACTTGATGATCTTAGAGGTCTTTTCCAACCTAAATGATTCTATGATTTTGTGAGATGGCTGTGAATTACAAAAAGATTTGTCACAGCATCCCATGAACTGTGTTCCCAGCTATTTCTGCCGGAGGCATCTGTTCTCCCTCCATGTGGAAAGCAGGGGTCTGGCCAGCTCTTTGTGGTACAGACTGATTGATGTCCAACGCATGTAGGGAGCCACAGGGATGGGGGAAGATCTGCCTGGAGGGTTCAGGGAGGGGGATAGCTCGGCGAGCTGCAGGAAGGATTCAGAGCCCCTCGCCAGCAGATTGACACTGCAGAGATTTTGCAGGTGTGGGAGAAGGTGGTGAGGCAAAGGGGGAAGATTTCTCGATGCTTGAGGAGAAAGTGGCTGCTTCTAAACCACTTTTTGATATAAACTCTGTTTAGTTTTGGATCCTTATTTTCCTTACCAGATTCCTGTCTCTTTTTCTATCCTGCAGTGCTGTCCTGCAAAACACCCTCAGTGCCTCCCGTAGAATCCCTTGGGTGACTTAGAAGCAGAAATGCCGTTTACAGGTCAGAGAGATTGTGCTTTTAAGGCTCTTTGGCAAGTCCTTTGCAATGATTGTGCCTTCCACAGAGCTGTTGCAAGCTAGCAGAATGATCTCATTTTGTTCCTTGCTCTTTTTTAAATCATTGTTTGAAGGTGATGCTCTTTCAAACACTTACCTTCAGCAAGTGCTGGAGCTGTAGCTCTAAACATGCCAGGCCTTTCCTTGAGAATGCCATGAGCTGTACCGACTGCCTCCGGAACACATGGATCCTGTATCTTCTGTGCTGTGCCTCATTGCTTGCTCACTGCCGAGTTGAGCGTGGTGATCTCGGACAGCCACACGGCAAAGTTGCACCCCTGTCAGTCAGAGCTGTTCTTGGCAATGAGAAAATCCTCATTAACTTCCTATTGATTATCCTGAAGTTTGTCTTCTCCTCCATGGCTTCTTGACACTAGATACAGAAGCTGCTTTCCCTTGTATAGTTGTCTGAGTGCTCCGGATCTCACAGACCCATCCTTCATTGTCCTCTCCTATCCCTCCATCCACTGTGCCCGCCACCTCCCTGGCAGTACGCAGGGCAATGAAAGTAAGTAATGCCATGAGTCACAAACTGGCAATATTAAATTGCAATGAACTGTGAAACGCTCTCTACAGTCTTATAAGCACAAGGCACATGTTTCTCGCTTTCTGTGTGACTTCTGCTGTCTTAGTTCAGCCTGTTGTAGCTGCCCCCTGGTGCTAGTCTCATTTCAGAAGTAACCGGTAGGAACAGCAGGGTCAGATGCTGCCTCTGGTTCCCTTCCTGCAAGGAGAATATTCAGAAGTTACCAAAGAAAGGTAGAAAATAGTGAGATCTGGCGCTTATCCTTAGCATCCGTGGCTAAGGTGGTCCTCCGCCCGATTGCACGCGCTGTGCACGCACTTCCATGTTGCACTGGAGCAGCAGGCGGGTGGCATCGGGAGCTGCAGCCCTTTCCTGTTTTCTGAGCTCAGAACATTTTGTCAGTGTTGCTGACTGGTCTGCTGGCTTCCCAGCCAAAGATTGTGGGGACTGGCCTGGCTGTCACTGGCATTTGGAGTCCGTAGTGATGTGCTCTGCCTGGCGTTAGAGTTTTCCTCTCTGTGAGAGCAGAGCACGTAAATTAAGAGAGGCGAACGGGCAGCACGTGCCTTTGAACAGTCTCTACTGTGTTGGTGAAAGAGGTGCTAAACTAGAGCTTGAGGCATTCACTGTAAACTCCAGGTGTTGAGGGCTCTATTTAAAAAGAAAAAACAACTTTGCAAATAACAGCAAATTCTTAGTTAAATTCTAGCAAACCTGCCTTGGTGCTCGCGGTCTGTGGCCAGACCCTGGGTCTGGGCTCCCCAGAAGTGAGGTGCTCGCTCTGTCCCTGGTGGCACGGCTGATCTGGGCTGTCTGGACCGATGGGCCCCAGCTGTCTTATTGGCAAGGATCGGAGATAACTAGCGAGGAAGAAAAGCAATGCTCTCCCTTGGTGAAGTTAGAGGTCAGGCGAAAAAAATGTATAGGGAAGGTGAGAGATAGGAGAAAGCAAGAAAGCGCGCCTGTATAAAACCCTGTGGCTAAAGCAGGCCGTGAAACAAATTTTCCCTCTAGAAACAAGAATACTGACAGCATGATGAGCTGTGTCTGGAGCTATAAAACCTCACACCGCAGCGCTTCAGCCGTGCCCTGCGGCTGTACCCTCCCGTGCGGGGCTGGAGCGTCGTCGCGCTGTGCAGAGCACGGGAGGGCAGCCGGCCGTACCAGTCCTGCCAGCAACGGCAAGAGGAGCTGCAGCACAAACCTCTCTATTTTCCAGGTGAGGAACCTTAAATCCTGACCTAGCTGGAAACCGAGTATAATTTATACGTTTCTTTAGGATATCAGGATCTTCTTAGGAAAAATAACTGCATTGCTGGAGGAGATGCTTTCTGGTGTTTTCTGAAATGGCTTTACTTAAGTATAATCCAAAATCATTAATAGAGAATCACGCTTGGTAATCCCTTCTCCCTTCCCTCTTTTGGTATTCGTCTGCCAGGCAAATACTTTCAGATAAAAAGAAAAACAGACGCCTGGATCAAATCCCAAGCAAATATTGCTCATTATTGATTGTAAAGTTATAGCTAATGCTTCACCAGCTTTTGGGTTTTTTTTTATTTCTTTGAGGGCGTTATTATGACAGATCACGTACTAGATCAAAAAGTTTTTATCAAATGCGGTGTCTGTCAGAAAGCTACAAATCCCACTGAACGCACTCTATGCTCCAGATCACTCGAACACCTCTTGCTTAAATGGTTTAATTTATTTCCGAAGAAGAATTTCCCCAAACTGAGTGGAAGTTGTACAAGTATGAACGTAGCTTGCATGTCTTCACTCTCTTAAGAATCAGGAAAAAAACGCGTGAGCTTCTCCGAAGTGCTGCATTTTTGGATTTCTGATGGGTTGGTCTGCAGAGCCATGAGCAGGTCCTGCCTGGCACGCTCCCCCTCGCCCTTGCTGTGTCTGTCTTGTACGCTGTGCGGCGCAGGGGTAATTAACCACTGAGGCTTTGTGGGTAACGAGGAGAATTTTTAAAGTTAACCCATGCACCCGGGGGAGCTGGAAGGTGCAAACAGAGCATCCTTTCTACTGAGCTCAGCGTGTGTCTTGAATAGATTATTTTGTTGTATAACAATGGGATTTAGAGGTCAAGCACTGCAAAATGGTGTGTGACTGCTCCGATTCCAAACTGACCTGTCGCTTGACCTTGTCTGTAGCGTCTTTTATTCGTTGCTAATATATTTTGGAGTGACAGTGGAGGGTACTACAGAAAAGGCCTCCAGAAGCGGTTGGTTACTAGCAGAGCTAAGCAGCGAAACTGGGATTTGAAAGACAGCTTCAATTCCCAGCTGTTCAGGTGCAAGCTCTCTGTGCCGGGATAGCCTCAATCGTTCTGTATGATACTTAGCTCTGAGACATTTGATGTTGTTTGGTGGCCAATTTTTGAAAAAAAGATTGATTTTGCTATGTCTACAGGGTGGCATATTAACACTAACTTACTAGTGAGCCTTGCTTGTAAAGGTATCTGCATTAAGAGAGTATTTGTGCTAACCTGTAATGTTAGGAATTTGATTGTCATAGAGAGAAAATGGCTCTTTTAAAGTGAAGAGAGAAGATTATAGGAGATGGCATCAGCAGCTTCAAATAATTCTTATTTTGCTAATATTTGCCTATAGCAGATGATGTAAGAGCTTCTGTCTTAAAAAATAAGCATCTTCTATGGCAAGAATTGTATAGGAAAGTTGTTACTCTAATTAAACATTTATATTGTGGCTTCTGACCAGAAAAGAGAGACAAAAAAATACTGGATGATGGTTTTACAGTAACTAATTCAGCAAGCCCTGGTTAGATTGCAGAGGGATATTTAAAAATGCCTTTTGCAATGTGCCTTCGTGCTCCTGTTGACTTTGCGTTGATGATGAGATGTGCTTTGCATTTCCTGAGCAGGGTCTTTGTGGTGGTGTGTGCAGGCAACCCTGCTGTCTGTACCAGGGCTTTGTACCCCGAGCCCAGCCTGCGGGCGATGCGCTGCTTGAGCAGGGCCCTTGAGTTGCTGTCCAGGACTAGTATTGACAGATAAATTGGAGGGCAGAAGAACCAAGACCATCTATGGTAAAGTTGGTGGCCAGACTTCTGTAGACTTCAGTGGAGTCAGGATCTGCCTGCTGATAGGTGGTGGCTTTAGTTTCATCCCTAGTCAACTCCTCCAAGGCTGCAGAAAGGCAAATGCAGTGTCTGGTGGGACTGGAGATGTGAGGGTGATGGGGACTTTCTCTTCGTTCTGGAGGGGAATGCAGGCTCTGGTCTTACCAAACCTGACCTGCTGAGGTGACCACGGCCAACCGCACTTCCCACACTCCCACATATTTGGTTTTATTTGGACCTCTGTCCTCTTCCCTCCTATTCGCCATGTTCAGGATGTTTTAATGCTCGTGGTGAGAAATATCTCTCATCTCACTTGGCCTTTCCACAGGTTGCTTCTGTGATGATGCCCATGGCAGACTCTCCGGTGCATGCCTGGAAGGGGGACTAACCAGTTGGGGAAAAATATAAGTGCCAGATTAGGAGGCTGGTCTCCCCCTGGTCTAGACAGCCCAATAGATACAGGCATCTTACTGGGATAATTTAAAGCATTTCTGTTAGGAATTGCTGTGAAACGGGAGCCTGGCTCTTCACAGGAGCGGTCTGGTGAGCCAAGGGAACAAACCCTTCTGATGCAAACAGCAGCAGCATGCATCTGAAGTTAGGCAGTGTGAATCCTTGCCTCCTCCCCGCTATGAAAACATGCAAGAGCATGGGCAAATCCCACTAATAGATATTAAAATTGTCTGCTTCATTTTAACAAAACAATCTGCAGGAATATTCAACTTAATTATTCCCATTGCTAGGTCCAGCATAAGTAGAGACTCCCCTCTGAGCCCCTGTATCACTCGCCAGAGTAGGCTACCTAGCTGCTTTGCAGCAGTGTAGCTGGTGGAAATCCCTCGCACTGCATCCGCACAGTATTCCTGTTAAAACCTCCAGTCTTGAATTGCGGATGTTTGACAGAGGATGATTTCTCTGGGTCACTGCTTGGGTATGGCCTCAGCTGAGCCACGCAGGAAGGCTGTACAGCAGGACAGATTGCAGGACCGCGCTGCCAAGTAATTAGCATCACCTTTTCACGCTACCTGGAATTTTGCACCGCATGTTGGTGGACTGATAGAAACAGACAAAATGAATCAAACTGTGATTGGTTTCACATCCATTCCCAGTGGAAATGAGGTTAATAAATTAAATATTACAGGCTGTTTGATTTCTTTCTTACAGTACATTACTTATTAAAATCACTTACACATGCAGACTAGGTCTTGGATTTTTGTATGTTTGCCAGCTTTTCACCTGGAAATATTGAAAGCGTTGGCTGCACACACCAGGACTAGCACACCTCAGTGTGATGAAGACTGTGAGCAACAGCCCCCCACTGTGAATGTGGAAAGAGGTGTCCTGGAGGTGCTGCTAGGTCAGCCATCCTCCACATGCTTTGCCTCCTGCGTTGGGTCTTGGTAAGAGCCCTGCCAACACAAAACTGCCTTCTCTCTCTCTGACCCTGTTGTCCCATTTCTGGGAGGCTCAGCACCAAACGGGGAGATGCTTGCCCAGTTTTGTTGGGTTGAGAAGAGCAATCAGTTAATCCCAATAATCCTCTCGGTCTTTGCATTTGTCATGTGTGCCATTCAAAATCATATGACAAAATAAGTCCTCTCTTCTTTAATGTGCATTCATCATCCTCCTGAGGACGCCGGTGTCTCCCCCAATAGTCATCAATACTCTCTCAATTTAAAAGGATTGAAAAGGCACAATGTCTGTTTTTAGGTCTTGGGTCTAAACGTGGTTGAATTCGCTGGACTCTACGTTGGCTAGATTTTTTGTTTGTTTGTTTTTAATTCACCCCATGTCTGAAGCGGCCATTCCTGGGGAACTGAACTATCTGGCCATAAACTCCCTCAAAAGCAGGGAGGAGTCTTGAGTTTTTCCCCTAATGATTAGAATAAAATGGAAGTTTATCTACTCTGATTTTAGCAGTAGATAAACATATTCAATCTTGTGCAATTAAAAACTTCCCAAACAAATAATAGAATCACAGAATGGTTTTGGTTGGAAGGGACCTTAAAGATCATCTAGTTCCAACCCCCTGCCATGGGCAGGGACACCTTCCACTAGACCAGGTTGCTCAAAGCCCGATCCAACTTGGCCTTGAACACTTCCAAGGTTGGGGCATCCACAACTTCTCTGGCCTCACCACCCTCAGAGTGAAGAATGTCTTCCTTATATTTAATCTAAATCTACCCTCTTTCAGTTTAAAGCCATTACCCCTTGTCCTATCACTACATGCTCTCGTAAAAAGTCCCTCTCCAGCTTTCTTGCAGGCCCCCTTCAGGTACTGGAAGGCTGCTGTAAGGTATCCCCTGCACCTTCTCCAGGCCAAACAACCCCAACTCCCTCAGCCCGTTTTCATAGGAGAAGCACTCCAGCCTTCTGATCATCTTTGTGGCCTCCTCTGGACTCACTCCAACAGGTCCATGTCCTTCTTTTGTTGGGGGCCCCAGAGCTGAACACAGGACTGCAGGTGGGGTCTCACCAAGGTGGAGCAGAGGGGGGAAGAATCACCTCCCTCAACTTGCTGGCCACATTGCTTCTGATGCAGCGCAGGATACGGTTGGCTTTCTGGGCTGGAAGCTCACATTGCTGGGTCATGCTGAGCTTCTCATCAACCAACACCCCCAAGCCCTTCTCCTCAGGGCTGCTCTCAATCAACTTATTGCCCAGCCTGTGTTTGTGCTTGGGAATTACCCTGACCCATGTACAGGACCTTGCACTTGGCCTTGTTGAACCTTATGAGGTTGGCACGGGCCCACCTCGCCAGCCTGGCAAGGTCCCTCTGGATGGCATCCCTTCCCTCCAGCGTGTCGACCGCACCACACAGCTTGGTGTTGCCGGCAGACTTGCTGAGGATGCGCTCAGTCCCGCTGTCCATGGCGCTGACAAAGATGTTAAGCAGCACTGATCCCAATACCAACCCCTGAGGAACACTCCTTGTCACTGGTCTCCACTTGGACATCAAGCTGTTGACCGCAACTCTGAGTGTGACCATCCAGCCGATTCCTTATCCACCGAGTGGTCCATCTGTCAAATCCATGTCTCTCCAATTTAGAGACAAGAATGACGTGCAGGACAGTGTCACATACTTTACACAAGTCCAGGCAGATGATGTCAGTTGCTCCTCCCTTATCCACCAACACTGAAACCCCGTCGTAGAAAGCCACCAAATTTGTCAGGCATGATTTGCCCTTAGTGAAGCCATGCTGGCTGTCACCAATCACCTCCTTATTTTCCATGTGCCTTAACATAGCTTCCAGGAGGATCTGCTCCATGATCTTGCTGGGAACAGAGGTGAGACTGACCGGCCTGTAGTTCCCCAGGTCTTCCTTTTTTCCCTTTTTAAAAATGGGGCTTATGTTTCCCCTTTTCCAGTCAGTGGAAAACCTCAAAAGACTAAAGGTAACCAAAAGTCCTCATATGTCATCCCTGAAACTGCAAAGATCCCCCTGACACCCAGCAGCTGCCTTGCCCTGCTTTGTTTGGGTTGCAAAACTCTTAAAGGAGTTGTAACAGTGCTGGTGGAATATCCTAAATACTATGCTACAAAACCCTTCTTCCTCTTGCGGCTTCTCCTTTGCCCATGACTTGCTGCATGGGGCACAGTACTTTAGATGTGCTCGATATGTTTTCTGGTTCTTGGTGTCTGAATATGTTTCCAACTCCTGTGTTACTTCTGGCCCTTTGTTTTAGTGACAGGAGCTTCAAACGTAGTTTGGCAGTCTCAAATCGTTTGAGACTATCACCCAAAAGCATTCGATAGCCCAGACTGGTGATGCTGAGGAATTAAAGCAAGTAACGGTGTGTGCTTCGAGTGACTCGATGTCTCAGCAGCTCTTGCAGCAAGGGTCTGGATGTTCACAGGATTCCAAACTCAAGCACAGCCAGATTTATTTACATAACCTAGATGACACAGTGAAATGTGCCTCTTCACAACCAATTCGTCTTGGAGTTTTTTTTACTACTTGGTTTTCCGTGGTGCGTGAGAAGCTCATTTTTAACCTATTGGTGTTGTATTCTTCCTTACTGCAGCACCTCAGTTGTGCTGATTTGTGTTATTTTCAACTGTACTTGACTTGTGCAGGCAGCAAATTCTGCTGTCATGGGCTCAGTTTGTTCCACCAACAGTGGCTGTTTTACACTTTTCATAGCTGTGGAAATGCTCGTGAAATCCCTTCCAGAAGTCGTGGTCTGCAAATGCTCTCCGGAGGTAAAAACTCAAACTCTGGAGCTGGGTGCTGAGGCTGGAAGTCGCTGGGCAGAGCTGCCTCCACGAGTCTGGGCCTTGCTTTCTTGCCTTTCTTGTGTGGGGCTTCAAATGCCTTGTAACTGAATAATCAGCTTTGGTTTTGGGGAATGGGGAAAATGAAAGTGGACTGTGGCTGGGTAGAAGAGAGGGTGCCCTTCCTACTGCCTTGTGCTGGGAAGGCGGCAGTGCTGGTTGTGAGTTATATTGTTTTTTTCCCATTGAAAAGGCTGCTTGGTGGCATGATTACTGCTCACCGTTTGTAAGTCTTTACTGCTCAGGAGGCGGACCCCATTGCTCCGGTTCTGCACAAATAAGAATGACATTCCATTTTGCACAAGATCTTCAGTCTCAGTGTAAAATCACAAACAGGCTGGAGGAGGAGAAGGATGAGACGAAACTGTGGTGCTCCACCTTGCAGTAGGACTTGTTCCCTGAGTGCTGCGAATCGCACAGAGCCAGTTTTTCCATGAATGAGAGCTAACTGGAGCAGCTGACCTCCAGTTTGATTGCTGGTGTGTAGCTCCAGGGCTTGACTTGCTCTCCAATGTGCTAGCCCACATGAAACCAGACTTGTAAGCCTCAGATCCGCTGCCCTCACCCCACTGCAAGTGCAGTGTCACTGGGCAGAAGGATCTCCAAGAATATTACTTGTCTGCTCTGATTTTCTTTCTCACCTGGCAAGGGACAGTCTTGGTGCACGTGGCCTTCTAAAACTAGCTCCGTGCTGCATAGGGTGGGGTACCTGGGAAATAGCAGTCAGCGGGAGGTGCAGGGTTGTGGGGGGTTTGTGGTCTATGGGCAGGGATTTCCAAAGGCACTGTGTGTCAAATGGCAGTGCGGAGGTCGCCTTAATGTGGATCTCCTCACCCTGCACTTGTGGATAACAGCTTTAGCCCTCTCAGGTAGTTCGAGATGTCTGGACGTAAGGTTCATTTGGCTGATGAGACCGAAGAGCAGGTGTACACCAAAGAGTTAATCCGTGAATCTATCTGCTGCTGGTAGGAGTTCCTACAGAGTCATCTTTACAGGTAGTACTCTTTTTTGATCTGTGATGTGAATTAATACTAATACATGTGGGTTTGGCATTTTGCCTTTAAAACCATTGTACATCCAAATGGTTAGTTGTTGCTTCTGCCTGTGATTTCAGTGATTGATTTAAAACTTCATTGCAAAGAATTGCCTGGAAAGATGCATGCCTGGCTAACTATGCATCTTTAGAGACACCAAAGAAGAAACATTGCTCTCTTTAATGGAGGAACACTAGCTTTATTCTGACCCGTGTGGCTTTGTCACTGTTTTAGGGTTTTATTATTGAAAAATAAATATATTCTGTCTCTTTACTAAAAAGGTTTCACTTGATTTCCTGGGAAGTTTTTCTTCTTAACACATCTTTCTGAGAAATTTGACAGCTGAAGATTTTTTGGAAGTAGATTCAAACCCTAGTGCTCCCTTGCTGGGAATAACCTCCTGAAGTGCTGGAAACAGTAGGAGGTGGAATTAATAATTCCCTTCCATTCTGCCCCTTTGAGCCACATTGTTTTAGTCTTTGGATTCAGTGGTTTGGCATCAAAGCAAAACTTGAGATAACTTTCACCACTTTGTTCAGCATTGATTTATTTCTAGTCTACCATGGGAAGCGGAGGGAACAGATTAAATCCTAGAAAATGGCTGACAACAAATCCTCCTCCTTAGAGGCACACAGAGCAACAGCGTAAACTGCTCAGCCCTCTCTGTGAGCTCTGCGGATCAGCGATCGCTTCCCTCCCTGTGGGTGGGGGGATACGATCGTCAACCGTCTTGGTTTTGCCAGGAGAAGTCCTTCATGCACTTCTGGGTGGTTAACATGCTTGTTTTTTGAGAGTTTGAATTCATCTAAATCAAGACAATGCTTCTGAAATTGTGAATTCCCTGTTTTCCGTGCCCTTCAGCAGCAATTCTGATTAGGCAAAGAGTTTTAAATTGCTCAGAGCAGCGTTTGCAGCCTCTCTTCAGAGGTGGGTTCCTGGTCCCTCTCAGCTGAAGGTCTAACTTCACACTTCTTCCTGGAGAGTGAGTCCCAGGAGCCCTTCATCTGACCAGGCAAAGTCTCTGCTGCTCTCACGGAGCAGCATGTCCCAGCCCCGTGCTCCAGTCCCTGGAGCAGCACGGCTGGGGAACAGGCTCACACCTCTCCCAGCTGCTGGAAACTCCCGTCATGCTTACCTGGACCTTCCTTTTGGATTGATGGGAAGCGGCAGGCACAGCTGCAATCTGGGCATTGCCATATATAAGAAAAACCAGGGTTTGACCCAGTTTAGCGTAAGAGCAGATGGCTTAGGGAAGTGATCGGATGGACAGACAAACTTGCTGTCAAGGGTCTTGGGGCAAATAGCTCCTCTTGGCTTCGGAATCACTGGTGGGCGCTGCCTCTGATTTCTGGTTCCTGCACTTGGCAGCCTCTTGCCCAGCCTCTCCATGGGGGTTGTCATCACCCTGTGCTCTGGCTGGCTGCCTCTAACCAGGGGAGGTTTCTGCATCTGCTTCTGTGCAGTAGACATGTAAGGAGAAAGTGTCTGTGTTCCTCCTAAATAAAAAAATAGTAAAAACAATCCAGGTGCAAAGCTACAGCTCCTGTAAAGTTGCCAGAGTACAAGGGGCTGTTGTGCTTTTACAGGACTCACCCTTTTGTAGGCTGATCGAATCTACACGTTCCCAGGTTCCCCCCAACGACATGGGAAGAATTTACCGAAACAGGCTTGTCTGCTGGCAAAATCTGCAGTGCGCAAAAAGGGTTTGTTTGAGGTTTTGTTTTAACGATGGGAAGAGCTTCTTCGTGTAAGGCACTGGGAGGAAAAGGCACTATAAGTTTTGCCCTGGGTGAGCAGATGCCCTTGGAGCTTGCTCCGACCGTCTCTATCATCCCTCAAAGCGGTGGCTCTACTTAGAGCATCTTCGTGGAGCCCTTCATCACTGCGGGACTTGTGCAGAGAGTTAGACCAGTACAAACCCCACAGTTTCCTTTTTTCCAGTGACAACAGAACTTTACTTCACCTCTGCATTGTGTCATTTCGGTCCCAGACTGGCATCCTGGACTCTGGTCTCACAACCATGCATGGTTTTGACCGGAGCTGAACTAACCAGATTACAGTTGTGTTTTCATTCGTTCAGCTGTGACCCCGGGCATAGGCTGGACGAGCTGGCAATAAGCCTTTCCCAGCCATAATGAACTATTTATAATGCTAACCTTCTGTGGCTTTAGCACTGATTAGCAAAAATCAGATATATCTTCCTTTATTATCTGGTCAGTGCATGTGCATGTTGATTAGCTGGGGGACAGCCTTCGCAAGAGAATTTCTCAGGCTTTGGTACTGTTGGTTTCTCTGTCTCGTGCTCTTCCGCTGGAAATTATGCACCTTCTCTTCTGAATATTGCTGGGATATTATACTTTCATAATGAAAATACAGGTCTGAAATTAGTTTTCATCTTTTTAATATCAAGTCTTCTACCTGACAGAGCTTCACATTTGATTATTACAGGCAAAATGAATGGAGTTTTAAGCCCTACCCTGTACCAGCACTAACTCACTCTGAATGCTGGAGAGGTCCGCAGAGGGTTTGCAGAGATAACTTGTTTTTTTTTTTTTCTTAATGAATTACTAAAATATCCTGAAGGCTCTCCTGAAGCAGTTATTGAGGATAAGTATATCCAGGCACGTCAACTTTCCTGATAGCTATCTACGCTTGTGGAAACCAGCTAAAGCTTCTGCTGAAGTGGATGGGAAAAAAGAAAGAGGAGGCTTATAGTGCAGTCTCAGGTTTCCAGATTGGGCCAGGCGGATGAATGTTAACAAGTAAATTAGTTAAGGAGATGACCTCGCCCTCATTTAGGCACTTAGAGTGAATTTTGATGTCTGATTTCAGTTTCTCCGGTACAAAGCGCTAGTTGCTAAGGGCTCTGTTCAATACGTGTTGAATTTCCCAGGGTTTTACTTGCTTCAAGAATTCAGTCGGTCATTGTGACTTTTTGTAGAGTTTAATTGATGCCTGAAAACCCCAGGGATTTCTACTTTGTGAAACTAGATTTATTCATTAATTTATTTACTTACATTAAAGAGAGAAGCTCAAGTGTGTGCCTGACAATAGTTTTGTTCTACCATTTTTTTTCCAACAGTATTGTATGGATTTAACTGGCCAACAAGAGCATTATCTCCCCTACCTCTTTTTTTTCTTCTTCCCTTTTTTTTTTCCCATTGTCAAAAGGTTTATCAAAGGAATTGAAAATACTTAGGAAGATGTGTTTGAAGGAGATAACTGCGTGGTAGGGAGTGATTACCTCCACCCTCCCTACTTTGCAGGGACCCCACCACCCTTGCCTCCTCTGCAGCAGGTGTCTGGATTTCTGTGCTCTTTTAATTGCATATTTGTTCATGGGATTGCTTAAGTGTCGAACTGTTGGCTCTGAAGAGTTGGCTTCTGTCTTCTCAGGGTGAGTTCTTCACTCTTTGGCTCCTTTGTCGTTCCCCTTCTCTAATACTATAGTTTAGCCCCACAGATGAATGGTTTGCTGTGATTCTTTTTCGTGTGTGTGTAGCTCCTTCCTATTGATCACGCAGCCTGCCTCTGCAAAGAAACCAGATGCAAAGTGGCCTAACGGATGGTGCAGGGCCATTCTCGTCCATTGTTACTGATTCATTACATGGTCTTGAACCCCCTGGATTGTAGAAACGAGAGGCTGCAGAACCGAGGGAGCTCAGATGGCATAGAGCAGCGTCGCTGTGCGTGTCGCTGCCTGGTGCCGCGGGCACCTTAGGTCGCGGTGAGAGCAAGGCAGAGTGAACCTCAGCCATCCCGCCTGTTGATGATGTGGAAAGACAAACTGCCAGAAATCAGGTCTCTGAGATTTGCTACAGAGCTTAGTGCGCTTTCTGGAGCGGGTCCAGGCGAGTGGTTCAGTACCTGCAGCCCGACACCAGAAGCCGGAGGTGACGCGATGGCCTTGGCGTGGAGCAAGGTGTCTAGTGGGAGGTATTGGTAGTGTCTGGAACCGGTGCATCAGCATAACTGTTGTGAAATTTGGGCTTGTTAGTCCATTCTGGGGGGGGTTATTTTGAACAATCTGAATCAAAGAAAGTTCCGTGGTCCCTCTGACAAGTAAATGAAAGACCTGGACATAAGACAAATAGTTATTTTAACAGTGACCTAATTAATACAGCATTGCGTCAACCTTTACATCAGCTTTACTTCTCTGTTTATATTTTTATAGTGTCTTAACAATGTTGAAATGCACATGTGAAAGCTTATGTAGAAAGTGAGCGTTACTGGACAGTTTTATACCCCTTTGCAGTACTGTAATAGTTCTGTTGCAGGTACATTTACAAGTAGTTTATTAAAGACACAACCAAGGGATGTGGAAGTAGCCAACTTGCCAATCCATGGCATAGCACACGAGTTTCGGTGTGACGGACAGTTTAGTACCAAGCCCCTGACCAACGAGCATAAGACCTTGGTCAGTAAGGTGACGGCACCAGTAACCAGCCTCAGCCCACAGTCTGTTTCATGGGAGTCCGTGGTCCTTGGGGTGGAGAACAGACTGCCTTGGGCTGACCCAGCGCTCTTGCAGCATCAGCTCCATCCCGGCTCTTCTCAGTCTGTGCAGGCGCAGGGATGTTTCTGTCTGTGCTTGGGATCTCTTGAGGTTTGCAGTGGAAAGATGTATGTCATGGAAAATCCCCTAATGGCAGGCGTGCTCGGATGCTGACACGTGAGGCAGCGCTGAGAGCTACTGGGGAGCTGCTGGGGAGGAAGGGGTCAGAAGGACCCTGGCTTGGCACAGGACAGGCTGTTGGGCTGCATCCGAAATCAGCCCCGGTGGGATGACTTCCTCGAGAGAGGTCAGGGGGCCGACCAATTTGTGACCCTACAAGCGCTTCACGGATCACTAATTACACTTGTTTTTGATAGACTCTGTCTTGTGTCCTGACCTGAAAGCACAGCCAGGGAAATCAGCAGCAGCATAATGACAGGAGCGTTAAAACTCCCTGGAGCTGACAGGTGGGTTGGTGACGACTCTGTAACAAACTGGTGCCTCAGCGAACCTTTCTGGAGAGTTTTGGTTTTTAACATGCACAGAAAAGGTCTACCCCATGTTGCCGGTGTACTGATACAGAGACCATGGGTGTCCAGTGGGTCAGAGGATCGGACTTCATGGGTGTTGGGTACACGTGTCTTCTTGTTTCCAGTAGTTTTCTGGCCGCAGGATGTCCAGGCTGGCTGGGCATGCCCTCCCCGCGGTGGCAGGAGACGGTGCATGCCATCACCCTGTGCCGGCAGGCTCGATGTCCCGGTGCATCACTCACCTTCCAGCTTTGCATCGCAGACAATGACAACAAATGGTGTCTCTGTAATGACTCTGGAGCCAGCCAGCCCTTATTTGAAGGAAGACGTTAATGAGCGTGTCTACTTTTACATTAATTCTGACAAGATTTACTGGAGCTTGCTGCTCTACAAATTCCCCAAATGTCAGCAGCCACAAAGGTCAGCGTGGCAGCAGCGCTAAGGGTTGCTGAGATGGCTCTCAGGCTCGGAGCAGCAAGGCCACCAGCTGGGCAGCAGCCCATGGCACGCCTTGGAAGGAATTGCAGCTTCCGAGGTTTGCACGGCCACCACGGGGTGTGCAACACCTCAAGAAACTGAGCTGGTACGTCGGAGCCTAGAAGTGGTACTACTATTGATTTAATGCCAAAGCAACAATTTGACAGAGTGTTTTCCTTTACAGGGTGTTTGAAAATGGTATTTTGAAAAAAAAAAACAAATGAAAAATATGAAGCATGCGGATGACAGACCCAGTGCTCCTCCCTGGGACGCCCCTGATGGGAGTACCCTGTGTTTGGCTTGGCTTTGTTTTGAGTTGCTGTATGAATTTCATCCCCATGTCTTCCTTTTCCCTCTCCAGGCTGGAGGTGGCTGGAAACAACATCGGATTGCTTTTGATCCGCTGTCAGTATGCCAGATGCATAAGGCAGTGCTCAATCTCGTGAAGCTGAAACATCAGCTTCCTTTTTTAAAGCAAACAGACACCTCAAGCAAAAATTGTACACACTCTGCTTCTCAGAAAAAAAAAAATATATATAAAGCCGAGATCTTTGGGATCATTATGAAGTCTGTATGTGTTGCATGAAGCTAAAAGCCAGGTGTCACTCCTGTTGTGGTTAGAAGAAGGACTGTTGTGAAATTCAAGGGCAGTGGACGTATCACCGAACAGTTCCTGGTATTAGCTTTTGGGAATACAGTGTTAGGTCTGTAGTCTTATGTTAGCTGCCGAGAAACATGACACTCAGCCTTGGATAAGATGCCCTCTGGCAAAGGATTGTTTGGTTTGGGTGCTAGGTCTGCTTGAACACGGAGTGAGCTTATTATCCAAAGCCATGTTTTAACCAGAAGGATTTTGGTGATGTTAGAAGTAGTCCGTCACAGAGATTAGAAGTGAAAACTGCAGACTGTATGGACGCTGAGCACAGTTACAACCAGAGCTGTGCTGTGAATCCAATATAGGCAGTTTTTCAAGAGATGGGCCAAAAATTGGGCAAAGCTTCATTCAGGGTTGGCTTACGGCAGAAGTTGTGAGTAGAGGTGCTGAGATCTCCGATGCAAAGCAACTCCAGGAGATCCATCGTATGGCTTTTGGTTTTTTGTATTTCCCAGCTTAACATAAGCTACTGAAGTTGCATCTTATGTTAATTTTCTGCAAATCTACATTGCCATGAAATAAATGAGGCAGATTTTGGAATAATTTGTTCAGCTGCTGTGATTTTTAGGTTTCTAGTTTTGTTCACTGAACAAATTCTTAATTATCTCAGGGCAATTGAAACGCTCTACAAATCTTTGTGCCATCAGGGTTATTTCTGTGAATAATGTACAACCCTGTCTCCTGGGAGGCTATCTATATTTGAAAGGTTTGCTAATGGGTCATCTTTTCCACTGCACATATGCAGGTTTGTGATTTATGGCAGCCTTTCAGGACATGTGCCTGACTCTGGAGCACCCCAGAAAATGTTGTTTCCAAAGCACTGCGGCGGCAGCTCCCCTGGCTTCCTCTGCAGTGCCGCAATCTGCAGGTCTGTTAGGGGAGCATCATCAGGTTTGTTCTGCAAATCCTTGGGACCCCTGTTCCCAAAGTTAAACATTGAAATGGGAGGCAGTTCCACCTGTGAGTCCAGTGTCTGGAGGGAGTATTAGGAGATGACTTGTTAAGGGACCAGAACAACAGCATGTGTCTGTAAGATGGGGGGGGTGTTACTGGTTTCCATTCACTAGGAGCTGCCAAAATGTTTCTGTCAATGTATTTCAACACATCTAAAAGCGGGCACCAATCTCATTTCCTTTAATTAATGTAACTCAAAACTGCTATAATCCACCCAAACCCTCTGACAAAGCTCTGCACGTCACTCAAAGAGAAATGTTCCTATCCATATTTCTAGTTTGCAACAGTGACTCTGCAGCTTGCAGAGGGACAAGAAGTGGTTCCCAGCCATTGCCCCGCAGCCATGTCTGAGGAACAACAGTAAATAACCAAAACAGCAAATCTAGCATCTGATAGATGGTGTTGCAAGTGTCTGGGCTTGCAAAGCGCAAGCACACATAAAGCTTACCAGGAGAGAAGGGACAAAAATACCCTTCTGCACCAAAATGAAAGGCTGTATTCTTCCCTGCAGCTCTGAGCGAAGGGGCCGTGTGCCACGGCAGGGCACCCGGGTGTTCCCTCGCCTGCAGCATTTAGCAGTGAGACCTTTGCAGTCTCTTTCTCAGCCTGACTCGCACACCTGAAGGAAAGTTAATATCCTTCTTCTAAAATGCCTTGCCCCGAGCAAAAGGCGGCTGGTGCCTGCCCCCATGTCCTTCCCATCACCCAGGGCATGGCGGGGCCGTCGCTGCTGCAGCCGTGCAGTGCCACGTGCAGCAACGAGAGCGAATAACCATGAGTATTCCCCTCCCAGTTGGCCTTCGTCCTGCGGATTGCAGGGCAGAGCCACGAGCACTGGCCCTGCGTGCCCTTCACCCACTGCCGGGGCCGGCTGCAGCTCGAGAGGAACAGCTCGAACGGTCACAACCCGCCGGGCAGGGGCTACTGCAGCTGTCCAGCCTCCCTGCCCTGTGGGAGTGAATCTCTGCAGAGTTCATCAGACCCGGAGACGGAGGATCGCTCGTGCCTGTGAGCACGACTGTGGGTGCAGTGCTTTTCCCAGACTGGGAAAGACGATTCCTCCCGTCACTTCCCGCTCCTGTGCAGCACTTGCCTTGTACCCAAGTACAAACAGCACAGGGAGGGGCCGTTGTCAAAATAACAGTTAAAAAAGACCCCAAATGACAAACACCAGCAAGCCAACAGGAAAATGCTTTCTGTTGCAAAAAAAGCAGTATTCCCAGGCTGTGCAAAGTAACAATGTCATTCCTGAGGGCTGCTGAGCTGTGACATCCCCGTCCCTGCCGTGGCGAGTGACATCAGAGCTGTGACGTCCCCATCCCTGCCGTGGTAAGTGACATCAGAGCTGTGACGTCCCCATCCGTGCCGTGGTGAGTGACATCAGAGCTGTGACGTCCCCATCCGTGCTGTGGTGAGTGACATCAGAGCTGTGACATCCCCATCCATGCCGTGGTGAGTGACATCAGAGCTGTGACGTCCCCATCCATGCCGTGGTGAGTGACATCAGAGCTGTGACATCCCCATCCGTGCCGTGGTGAGTGACATCAGAGCTGTGATGTCCCCATCCCTGCCGTGGTGAGTGACATCAGAGCTGCGACGTCCCCATCCCTGCCGTGGTGAGTGACATCAGAGCTGCGACGTCCCCATCCCTGCCGTGGTGAGTGACATCAGAGCTGTGACATCCCCTTCCGTGCCGTGGTGAGTGACATCAGAGCTGTGACGTCCCCATCCCTGCCGTGGTGAGTGACATCAGAGCTGTGACATCCCCATCCGTGCCGTGGTGAGTGACATCAGAGCTGTGACATCCCCATCCCTGCCTCACTGCCAGCAATGATTACCTGGGACGTTTTCAGCACGGTTCCTGGTGACACTGGGAGCACGTGCTGTGCCCGTTGTCACTGATGAGAGGTGGCTGTACGTAGTGATATTTTCTCCGCCACTCCCCTGTACTTGACAGGGCCGTCACTGCCTGACACACTGGCCCTGCTTTTCGGCATCGCAGCTTGCCCTCAGGTACCACTTTTGGCTGTGCTTGCTCCTCTCCACGGTGCGTGAGTGCCTGATGGCCTGACTGCAGAAATGCTGAATACTGAGAGCAAAAATAAGTTAAGATGAGATTATAGTATTAGCTATTTGGCCTTAATAAAAAAAAGATTGTAACTAAACATGCTAATACTGTGGTCCAGCTCTCCTCTCATTAGAAGGCTGCGTTTCAGATGGAGCATATTCCAGCTGTGTATTTAACCTCTTAGAACTGAGGTTTGGGGCTGCTCAGAACTGGAGGGTCACTGGATCTCTGTGACAGCTTTTAACAGCCATGACACATCCCAGTATTTCTGTGCTCTGTTCTGCAGCTTTCCCTGACAGCAGGGAGCATCAGGGAAAGAGGTGTTAGGACAGGCTCTGTCACCGTCACCCGCTGAGCCTGGCCTGCGTCTGCAGCTCAGCACTGCTCCCCAGCCTGCACATAAAGCTGGGCGATAGCCACGTCCATCTAAACGCTCGGCTTGAGACAGCCAGAGGTGTTTCCAGAAGTGGCGTCACCTCTTCAGGGTACACCTGGACAGAATTTTTAATAACTTTTGCGTGGGTGTGTAAATCATTCTCCTGTTTTAACCAGCTATTGCAGGTCACACTGTTCTCAGAAGAAACTTGATGTCACTAAAGCTCTGCGAACTGCTCTAGGGCTTACCTGCGACCCATCGCTTCTCAGGCAGTGCTGTTACACAAGACCCCACCTCAAAAAACCCCAAACCCAAAGAACCACAGAGAGATTTCTGACATCGGCGTGTTTACTGTGCCAAAGAGCCAGCCTCCGGTTCTAGCCTGGGGTAGATTTACTGTACTTTTCTGATTACTTTGTGATTCAGTGGCTTTCTTGGTGCATTTTGTCATTTACAGCGTGTCTTACTGCCATCAGGGCTGGGCATTAAAAGTACCTGTTTGCAAGATGTGATTTCAGAAGTGCCGCTGGCCTTGCTGGCTGGGAGCCGCTGCCTCCGGGGGACGCCTGGGGTGCGCAGTGATGGGGCCCCAGACCTCCCGGGGTCACGTCCCGCAGCAGGGAACAGCCGTGCGTGTAGGGGATGATGCTGGCTAAGACAGAGGGATTTCAGACCCAGTGTGAAAAAGCTGTTTTTCTATGGGCCCCTAAGTGGGAAAAAATGTCATCATAACCCTGTAAACTGTTTCTGTTATTGATGCCAAAAATATCTCCTTTTAATTGATATTTAGGGGAAAATCCTTCAGTAATGGGGCTAATCCTGAGCAGAAACACCCATTTTCCTTTCTCTCCCTGCAGAGGTCCGTGTGGCATGCAGTGGGTATGGCTGGGCTAGGTAAGAGTCAGCAGGCAGAGAAGAGATTTACATTTGCTTGCTTTTGACTTCAAAATCTTGCCATTCTCACCTTTTTTCACCTCGCACGTGTGTCCACGTGAGCAATGGCCCTGTGCCCGGTGTGCACGTCGGCTCCCGTCGAGGAGAGCGTGCCAGAACACGATCTCTGCTGTAAGATCTGTGCAGCTTGGAGCCCCTGCGATCACTCAGTAAACGGCAAAGCTCTCACAACATTTCTTAATCAAAGCAGTTGGTATAATTTAAGTAGAGAGGAGGGTTAGCCTGCATTGAGCTTCCTCCCACAGTGATTGCAGGGGTCGCTGGGGCTCTGGTGTCACACCAGCTGAGGGCTGTGGACTGGGGGAAAAAGTACTTTTATGCTGCATTCACCTTGCTGCGTCTCTAGATTTAAGTAGCCGTTCATGAGTGCACATACAGAACAAATCACCAGGTGTATGATGTGTATTGCCTTCTCAATGGACATGCCACTCATTCAGTGAGAAAAAAACCCTCATGTTTTCTTACCCAAATAAAAATAAAGCTTAAATGATCCCCTGGCTAGGCCTGGGATTCTTGGATGTGCTGCGGGGGCTGGATGCTCCAGCGCTTTTGATCCACCAGGCGATACAGAAGAGCTTTGCTTCGCTTTCGGTCTCAGGCTTGTTTCTTAAACTCTTGAATGGGGAAAGCTCCGGCAGGAAGCAATTGCTGTGGTCTGGTAGTAGGGCTAAATGCAGAGAGGCGAAGTGCACTGGGGGCTGTGGTCAGGGCCAGCAGCAGAACAGGCCCAGGTGGTGCGAGGCAGCGCTTGCTAAGTCTGGTGTAAAGCCTCTCTCGGCTGTAGCTATTCTAAGGTAGTTCCTTCAGCAGGGATGGAGCCAGCGCCTTTGAATCAGCTGAGATTTCACCTGGGTGTATCTGCGACTTAGGAAAAAGTCTAAAAGGAGGGTTAGAAACCAGCTGGCACTTTCTCACCTATTTACTGATACTTCTGTTAAAAGGTGTGTGCAGAGAGGACAGGGAGTTGTTAGCACGGTGTTTCAAACTGCTCTTCAGGCTCCGGGATGTGTGGGCAGTGGCGGGCTCAGAGCCGGCTTGCTGCCAGCTCAAACCCGGGAGGTGGTTGTATGAAGGGCTCTGGATGGTCAAGAGGAGCTCAGCAAAGGCAGAAAGATTTGGTTTTTTTCTTACTGGAAATACAAAAACTTTTAATTTTGCAAGACTTTCCTACTAGCCTTGCATAAACAGATAGGATGAGTCTCAGATGTCCGTGCATGACCAGCACTGCTGGAGGGGAGCCCCCTTTTCATCACTTTGGGAGGAGGAATGGGCTGGGGACTGGTCTTTGTCAGTCTCAGGAAATCTCCCATTTGTATGGATCACTCTGCCTTTTACAAATGGTCGTGATTCTGTTTTTGTTGTAAAAGTGTCTTAATGCTGTAGCTATTTTCTTCTTTAATTAATTCAGGATCAAGAAGAAAACATAATTGCCTGATTAAGAGTCAAAGCACTCTTGAATTCATCCCCATCCCTTCCCGTGTCAGGTGTGAAGCTCATTATTTTCTGAGAGGGAACTCCTGTTTAGGCTAAGCCAATGCAATTAAGCATGGATCTAAGTGTAATTTAGATAATGTAGGACTGACACTATTTTTTAATGAAGCTCTCCATCAGCATGCTGGCCTCCATTTCGGTATGGATTCTGTTAATAAATAAGGTGTACCTTGGTCTGTCAGTCAGATGTTATGGATTGCTCCCTCCTAACTCCATTAATTTCCTGAGCTCAGTGTCCTGTTTCCTGTAGCCAACGATGTGCCATGCAGTGTGAAATACACACCATTTTAATTACCTATACTGGGTTTTTCACAAGTTTGTTAGATTTTTGGCTGCTTATAGTAGATAGAGAACAATCTGTGTACTTCTATGAATGTTACTGACTAGAATTAGATCTGGTGTTGTGCTGGACCTGCACAGAACTACATTAGAAGTGCATTAATAGTATTGCAAAATTCAAGCTTGGAGGAGCCAGAATTAAATCAAATTAATTCTAGTAAGAATAAAAAGAAATAAACTGCCAGAATGAAATCAAGTCATGTAGGACCCTGATTTAATCTGTAGCTTATTCTGGGAGGTTGTATAGTTCTTGTGACCATTTACTATCACGAAGATACACAGGTTTTTGCAGGGCTGTGCTGGGTTTTTCCCTCCCCTAGTGCCCAGGCTGGCCGGCACTCGCTGGGCGAGTAGCTCCGAGCTGCTTTGCTTTGCCTGCCCTCAGTGCCGCTCCGCAGCATCCTCCCATGAGCTTTTCCTTGTCGTATAGATCCATACGACCCCGGCGAGTCCCTCACTGGCGGCTCAGCCTGCGGACCAGCGGCGTGCAGCACCGGGTGGCGAGAACACGAGGAGGGTGTGCAGGGGGGAGACCCGGGAGAGCGGGACTTCATCGCTTCTCGGTGATGAAGTGTCAGTCAGATGAACTGGAGTGGAATGATATTTTTTTTTCCCCCTGGAAACTTAAAATTTGGCAAATCTGAGATTTTCCTGAAGCTGGCCAAGCGCTATGCGTATATAAAGTCCTTGCCATAAAGCAGGTTATGCTGGGCAATGGCAATTTTTAAAAAATATAAAATAACAGTCAGCCTCCTCAGAAACTGCTCATAGCGATTCTGCCATGGGTGAAATGAAAACAAACACCAAAGCTCTGAGAGGAGACGCTCAGCCTGTGCAGACACAGTTTAGTCAAAGCTCACGAGTGACTGAAGACAGCCTCACCGGCAAGGTACCATAAATCCAGCCGTAGGTGCTGCTGCCATCACAAGGCTTTCTAAAATCACAGTGCCAACATTAAATCACTCAACTTAGCACAAGAGATTAAAAATTGATCCAGAGGGAACACGTATGAGTTAAATTTGTGCTATAATTTTATTCTAATTCTCCATGTGATTGTGGGACGCGTGAACCCACACAGCACTTTTCAAGTTCTTTGATAAAATTTTGAGCTAACATAATAGGACCACTTAACCCCCAAATTATATTCAGAATAGTAAGCACTTAATTACAGAAATATCACTAGCTTTGAATTAGCACCTATTCATGCGGTGACCTCCTGCACTACGTGCTGAGAGAAGCCCCCGAGCACCCGGGGGGAGCCGCGGTGGGGACGCTGGGGTGCGGTGCCTTGCCTTCGGGAGGCTGCGAGCCTGACCCGAAACGTCCCGGGAACTCAGCCAAAGCTTGTTAGGAAAATAACACTAATAACTGGCCAAAGTTTAGAGCCAAAACAGGAGGAGGGGATATATTAGAGGAGTAGCATTGAAGCAGTGAAAGGAGTTATAGCCAGGAACAATGTGACAAAATAAATCATATTCAACAATAGCATTTTAAAATTGCTATTTAATCTTTTTTAGAAGAGCTCATAGTTTGGTAGGGAGTAATACAGGAAAGTGAAGCCTTAGCAGTGCCCTTCCTTTCCAGGTTTGAGTATACATTCTAATTTTGATGAGGGCCTGGGGTTCGCGCTTGCCCAGCTCGCCACGTCGGAGGCAGTGCTCTCTAGCAGGCTGCTCTTGCCAGATCTCCGAAGGACTCTTACGGCAGCCTGAAATGCAGCATCTGTCTGGAGCCTGCAACAGCCACGTCAGTTCTGTGATGGACAAGGCCGTCAGGTGAGAGCCGCTGTGTTTCTTCAGAGCAGGCAGGGGCTTTTCTTGTAGGTGATGGAGGAGGCTCTGGAGGCACAAAATTCTCCATGGCTCTGCTCGCCGTGGCACCGTTTGGCAGGTGCCGTGAAGTTGCCTTTTGCACTATAAATATCTCCAGCCTCTGCTTTGCAGTGCCTGGTCCCAGCATCACTTTGGATGTGAAATACCTCTGTTAGTCTTCAATATTTCAGCTGTTGAAGCAACAGATACACTGCTTGCAGCCAGAGGACTACCTGCTTTTAAATTGTTATTTAGAGCACATGCCTGTGCTGGCCATAGTTATAACCATCAATCTTCCAGCAGACTTCTGCAGGCAAAATGTTTCTAATACACATTTTCTGAAGACTTCCAAACAAAACAACCATCTAAGTCTGCAAAGAGTAAGGCTCAGTGTATTTTAAAGTGGCGCTGGGCCGATGTGATTCCCCTGCCGTGCCAGCAGCCCCCCCATCCCCGCAGAGGCACGAGTGCTGAAAGTTGTGTGACCTGCAGGATGCCCTTCCTCGTCCAGCCGTGGTTTGTGGTGTGTGGATTTGGTGGTCACTGCCTGGAGGAGATGAAGACTGAGGCTCTGGCGTCTGTGAGACCTGGGTTCAAGATGCAGTGATAAGTCAAGGTTGCAGATTAATCTTTCTTCTTCTGTGAGAGACAGCTCTGTGTTGGCAAGCCCTTACGGTAAGAATATGTGCCTTGAAGATGCTCCCCGGAGCTGGATAACAAGCAGCGGGGTGTGTAGGTGGAGGTCTGCTGGACCTTGTGGCTTCAGGTCCTCACGTACTGGTTATTAGTGTCTATTGAAGAAGAATTTCTGAGCATTTCACTTTAGATGATCATAGGGACAATCACCACAAGTAAAAAGAGGCATTTAAAGTGTCATTGAAGCCTTCCTCCGTATGGAGTTGGCAGCTCTGCAGTTCCTGGTGTTGCCATTTCAAGCCCATTTCTGTATTGATACAGGACATGAATCTCAGCACCTCAGTCCAATGTTGATCATTATTTTTCCTCTCTCCTGTTCTGCATGCTTGTGAGTGGCTCGACAGGGGTCTGTATGCTCTGGGCTGGCTGCCTTCCCACTCACTAGGCAAAAGCACAGAAAGCTTATCTTCTTGGAGATATTAACAGTTACACAGTAGAATGTTTTTAGAAGGTGCATTTCAAAAAATATGTTCCCAGTTGTTAGGATTCCAAAGACAGACGTGGGAGGATCAGGAGATCCCACCTCCTGCCTCGAGACAGCAGGTTGCCTGCAGATTTGCTGGTGCAAGATGAAGTGTCGGCGCGCGTTACGTTCCCATGCCGTCCTAGCGGGACGCTGGGCAGGAGCTGCCGCGCTGGCAGATGGCCACAGGGGCTGGGAGGGCAAAGGCAACACGCAGTTCTTGGGAAGGAAACTTTTTATTTATTTATGCGTTTATTTTTAAGCGGCCTACCGCATTCTTTGGGGGGGCTAACGCGGCGGGGGCTGGAGGAACCAGATGTGCCCTGTGCTGCGGTGCCCATGTGTCTTTCCTTTGCTGCAGCTGGAATGCAGGCTTTAGAGTCGGGCTGCTGTTCACTGTGGCCTTCCCTTGTGACGGTCATTTGTAAATTTAATTTCGCCTGTGCCACGATGCCTAATATCTTCCAGTATTTTATTGTAACTGAAATGGCACTTAGCTGCCTGTCGTGCTGGCTTGCCATCGACAAAGCAATAAACTAAACACAAAAGTACACAAAACATTCCTGTTGAAAAATAGGATTCATGGTATTAGTCTAACTTAGGCACCATCTCCTCTCCTCTCTTGTCCAGGGCTTTGCTTCAAGGTATCAGACTATAAGAGTATTCTCATTTGCTGTCTGTGTTTTAATAACCGTAATTGTTTGCCGTGTGCATACGGAGTCCTTCTAAGCGGCACCACTTGTCTCAAGAGGGAAGAGGGAAGAAGGAAAAGGTTGAGAGGTGTTCAGTGTCGGCAGAGCAGTAACTAGGCTGTGGCTTATCAAAACTCCACCCGGGATGTGCCGTGCAAACCTGGCAGGCAGTGAACCAGGAGACCCAGGCGTGGAGCAGCTCGTGTCTGAGGAGTTGCTTTCAGGTGGGCTCCTCTGCGGTGTGTCTGATGGGCACTGGTGGGGCTGAGCCTGTCCTTGCAGCTCGGACCTCTGCTGTCGGAGGGGCTGGCAGCAAACGGAGCTGGGTTGCTCAGAGCTGGATGCGAGGGGCTGCACCTCTGGGAGCAGGGTCCTCCCCATCGACCGTGGAGAGGAAGGTGACTTCAGTTCTCATCGACGGCTGCGCATATTCCTTCTCATAGTTCTTTGAGCATGTGTCAGCGGGACACTGTCAGAGCATTTCTACCAATCTTTTAGGGTGTTTTTTACTTCCCTTTTGCGAACTTCCGCCTTTTTTATTGTCTGTGACCTTGTATCTCATGTTCTTTCTATTTCCCACATCTTCCCTGACCAGGAGCTTCTAACTCCATCTTCTTCCACTGTGGCCTTCCCCGTCCCTTGCTGGCGAGCCGAGGTCACCCCTCGCCCCAACGCTGGTGTCCTACGAGTCTGCTTCAAGATTTTGTGGTTATTAACCCCGTCATGTCTGAACCAGCCCACGCCTCTGATCCGCTGGCCCAGGCCTCCCACGGGCTTTGGAAAACCTCACTGTCTATACTGGTGTATTTCGGAAAACTGGATAGTTTGAACATCATACTTTATGGTTTTCCTCACAAATACAGGGGCTGGTGATGCTCTTTAAGGCACAGGAAACTCTGCGGGAATGGGCCCACCCAGAGGTCAGTGTTTGGAGACCTTCATCTAAGACTCCTGCTTTTCTCAGCATCAGTTTCTCGCAGAGTTAAGGGTATACACGGCCTCTTCTTTGGACCAGTTGCTGAGGGCTTGACCACTTCCCTCACAATCGTTAAACCCAGAGTGAATGCGTACGGCTAAATCTCAGAGCAGCACTTTGAAAATGTGTGAGCGGACTAAAAGGTGGTGGGGAAAATAATGTTCCATGCCTCTCTCGCTGCAGTGTACCCAATAAATGCAGATTTAATAGGAAGGAAATGTAAGTTTTAGTGTTTTATTGGTGTGGTTAAAGCTCTGCCACACCAACTACTTCATCTGGCCATGAGTGACAGGCATTGCTGTATCCATGCTCAGCTCATGTCTGCAAAGAGGAGATTTAAGGGTGATTAAAAGCTTTTAAAAAATAACATGTAATAATATTACAGACCTCAAATCAATACTAGAATAGATTCCCAGGGAAAATATATAGTGATGTCCACATCTGGAAGTCCCTGAGCTGTTAAAGTTCTCCAGCAGTCCAGGGCTGAAGGTAAGTCCCAATGCTTCGATTTTCCAGCCAGCACAAACAACTCTGTGCTGCCTTCTTTCCATGCCACTGGTGTGGCCTTTCCTGCTTTATTTGACCTGTGCTTCTGGTCTGTAAAGCTAGCCTTAACAGCTTCCAGTTCTTCTTGGGGCAGTATAAAATGCCTTTGATCCCTTGCTTAGGCTTTTTCAATCCTTAATTTATCTTCATTTGTCCTTTTAAACCTTTTTTTGAGGTTCTTGTTGTAATTCTGTAACCCCACGGAGATCAGTATCCTGCTGCTTTTAAACAAAGCGAAGAGCTCAATCTGAAGTTAATAGCAGGGGCTTGGAGCAGACTGCACTGACATGACCGCTCTGTGCCCATCATCTTAATTGCTATCTGCCAGATTTCATAGCTGAGTGCCACCTCTGCCAGCCACAGCCAACACTTTGTCTGGGGTCAGGCGGGTTGTTTTGGTTAGGGTTTTGTTTTGGTTTATTTTTTAGTGTTACAAAATATTTCTCAGTCACCAAGACCTACCTGGTTTTCTGTAGTTTGTGAGTTCTGTGTCTGAGACTGCAAGGATAATTCCTGTAGGCTCCAGTGGCCGTGGGGGAGGGCAGAACCGCCAAGCTGCTTGTGACAGTACCGATGTCCCATCAATACGTGGCACACGGTGCAGAGGTCGAGACGTGACAGGTTTTACATGGAGTTCATGTGCTGGGTGGGTTCCGTCCGGCAGCTCTGCCTCCGTCCGGGACAGGCTGGAGCCTCCAGCTCTGCCCTTTCAGGCTCCTTTTGCACTTGAGACAGCATGGCATTTACCAAACCTCTGTGTGGATCGTCAGTGCTTGGTATCTTCCAGGGAAATGTCTTCAGTACGGGACACAAACCCAAAGGACTCTGCGAATGATGGGAAACTGGCCTTGCAAAACGTACACTTTTGTGTGTCCAAGTCAGTGAAGGTATATAGATGCACAACCAGTAAGTGTGTTATCCGGCTCTGTGATTTCCAGGGAAGTGAACTTACAGGGTGCTTTTACAGGGAGCTTCTCCTGGGTAAAACCAAGCATAGGACATGTTTATGATGACTACAAGAGGCTTTATCTTTTCTAGACTGCTTTCTTATACACTTCGTTTATTACTCTATTAAGAAGTGGTTTCCTATGTTCAAATTAAGTTTATCTGCTTACCCAGTGGTGTGATGTTCAACATTGGTATATCTGAAATGGATTCAGTTTTCACATCTGCATCTGTCCAGCTCCGGCCACGTTGCAAACGCTCATTGGGGGTTTGCAGACTCTCGCAGGGCTGTGTAATCCACTGCAAGTTTTCTTCTCCCAAAGACAAACAGCTACTGTTTGATATTCATTGTCTGATGCCTCAGGTACTTTTGGGGACTTCCCTTTCAATCTCTTAGTGCTGTTCCGAGGGGTTTTCTTGTTCTTTGCTCAGTGTTCAGGCACTGTCCACCTTTCCTACAGATCATCATGAGCAGGATGACTTCTTTCTTGGGATCGTCCAGTTACCACAATACTTGTCAGGTTAACACTATGTCTTGTTTTAAGGTCGCTTGAGTTGTTACGTGGTGTCTCATCACGGACTGCTACAACCTAAGAATGGCAAGGTTGACTTTTCAGCCTGAGATATTTTACAAACTTGCCTGAATTTCCACCTTCTTTTTATATGGATCTAAACCTTACCTGTTGTAACTGATGTCCTCCTACAGAGTGCAGCACCGAAGCTCATGCAGCACAACTTTGGCATTCAGCTTCTCTGCCCGAGTGAACCCAGAAGCTGCGAAACCCACCCAGTGTTTCTGAGGCTTCTGTTGCCAGGAGCAAAACCAGTGCATGCAGGAGGGAAGTGCTGTCGCATGTTGCCCAGCATCTCCCACGTTTCCAGAGAGCCTGCTCACCTCTCTTCCGTTCTGCAGGCAGGCTGGCTTTGTAGCTCAGTTCACTGCTGGCATCGGGAGCTATTGGGAAGCCAAAGAGCATACCAAACTCTGCATAGTTAACATCACTCAGTGGCCTGAGGCATCTTTTCATTTGCAAAATGTATTTTTTGCCTTGTGACTACACAGTAGTGGGTCAATAAGACGACCACAAACAGACTGACATTTTTTTTAGGACATGAATATCGCAGATCAGCTCACCTGAGCGCGTGGGCTGGCTCACTCTGTGGCTCCCGCTGCATTGGCACTGCAGTGGCAGGTTGTGTTCTCCCTGCATTTTTATAACCTCTTCCACTTGTGCCTGCCTCCCTCTGGAATACTCTCTCACCTGCTAAGGTATTCATAGGTTTTGGCTGTTTAGATCCAACCTGTCACCTCCTTGTGATTTCAGACGCTGGCTTTGGTGCTTTGTGCAGCTCGGGAGGTTCACTGCTGCTGTAGCTGCTGACTTGAATGACTGAGATTATTAAAGGATGGCTGTCATGTAACTAATGACCCAGCACAGTGCAATTCAGTACCTTCGCTGCAAGTTGGTAGTAACTTCCATTTTCTCTGCAGTCAGACACGTTATGGGAGCAGCCTCAGCAGCATGCAAGGATGTGCAGCACCGCTCACCACTCTGCTCCTCCCGAGGAGGCTTTCCCACCCCCCGGTCCGTGTTCTCCATTTCTGCTGCCTTCCCTGCTGGTGCTCAGAGGCAGGATGGCTCAACAAGGACATCCCGGGGACCGGCCAGGGTGTGTGCAGCACAGACTTGCTGCCCCATCTCCACATCTCCGCGTGCACCGACATTTGGAGCGCTATTGCTGGCTGGCCCAGCTGAGGTCCTGGAGCTGGGTGCTCTGTGGCATGGAGTCAGATGTTGCCGTGAAAAGCCGAAATCAGGACTCAATAGGCTGGATGACTATTAAGCAGGTATTCTTTATTGTGGTGCCGGGCGCACAGGGGATCACTCCACCTAATGTGTGTGCTGAATTGCTCTACTACAGGGGTTATATACAATCAAAATATACATATTCATTAGATTTCTAGGAAATTATTACCATATTCATTATTTTCCAGGAACTTATTATTGTAGGTTACCCCCACCCCGCATGCGCACTATAGTCTTTCCTGGTCTTCAGAGGCATCTGGTGTCCTTTACTTTGTCCACTCCTCTTCATCACCATGACCTTTAGCTTTTACTTCCTTATCTCTGCTGACAAAGCAGCAGAACTGGTTTTAGCTAACCCTGCAGTCTGCAGCCTTGGGGTATTGATGCATTTTCTTCCTTTATCTCATGACACCCTTGCATTCCTCCTTGCATTCCATTCTCAAGGATAAGTTCCACTTAAAGAGTTACACAGTCCATTGTTGCTGCTTGTTTAAAGACTTTAGCTAGTGAATGTTCGCTAGGCCCTTACTTCACAGAATAGCACTAAACCATACCCCTTTGGGCACATCTCCTTCTCTTACCCACAAAAACATAGTCCTTAGAAATGATGTTCTGTTCATTTGTTTTTCACCAAAAAAGTCATATATTCCTAAAGCGACTCCTACTCAAAGCCTTGTCTTTGGCTCATTTGTTATCAGATTTTCTAGGAACCAGAATGCCATCCTTCAGTCTATTTTCATTCTCTTCTTAGCTATTTATTTTATTGGGGCGGTGGATAGAAGGGCCTGAAAGTTTTTGTATTACATTCTGGGCTTGAGGCTGCTTTATTGGGTTGGCTATGTTAAAATGTCGATTCCTTCAGGTGGAAAGCAGCCCCTTTGCAGCATGTGCTCAGCGTGGGTTGCACTTGGAAAGGAGCAGGGCTAAGGTAAGGAATAGTTTAAAATGTCCTCCTGTTTTTGAAAGTCATTTTTGGATCTGAATTGTCGGATTATACAGCTGCATTGTCTCAGTTTAGGGTGCACCAGCAGTACCAGTACCAAACACTGAAACAGAGGTACAGGCTCTTTGTATTTGCAGTAGTAACACCATGACCTTCAACATTGCTCTGAAAACCTGCTTTAGCATCAGCTTCCCATGAAACTGTGGGGTCTCTTGTTACCAAAGCCCAGGGCAATCTGATGGACGAGCGCATCTCGTGGGAGCTCCCTGTGCTCGTCCTCGGAGCTCGTGGTTGTGCTTCTGTCTTATCACCGTAGTGCACAAGGCATGGATCGCATTCCCCAGTCTGTCCTGCATGACTTGGAAATTGAATCTTTAATACCAGCAGGTGAAAGTGGGATTCAAACACCCGCTTGGCGAAACACCCGCAGGAGGCTAGTGTGCACATGGATGTTTTGGGTACTTTTCTCTGAATATTTCTGTAGCTGATCCTGTTGCTGTGCCGGAGAGAAGAGCACTACCAAAGAACACAGTCCAACTCCGCCCATCCCTTTGCTTGCATGTTGTAGCTGAACAATATAAGCCTGTATGAAAGCCAGTATGGAAGTGTCATCTACCAGTGTGTAAAATATGCTCAGGTGTTTCTTTGTGCCTTCTGCCTTACGCTCACGGATTGGGGGCTAATCAACGTGGAATGGCATCGTATTGGCACGCTCATGTCCAAGGACAAAGCAGTTGTGTCTGGACGCCCTGTGATGATGGGCTCTGCTGATAGACTGGGGGCTGTTATATAGTTACCTACAGCAGTTTGGCTGGTATGCGTTCAGTGGAGAGTCAGGCTGGTCACATAGTGCTTTATTTATTAATAACATTTCAATCCTTAGATGTAACAAACTCACTCTGCTGATGTAATAAATCCCATCCTCGTTACCCCAGTGCAGTGAACCTTGGTGCCTTGCCCATCAGCTTGGAGCCAAGCTACACCTCATTTTGAGCCTGGATTTGTTGCCTCAGCTCCTTCACCGGGGTGACAGCTTGAACAGGAGCAAAGCTATAAGCCAGAAACAAGGAGGTGACAGAAGATTTGTTTCTCATAATCCAGTAGCTGGAGGCCACCAAGATGTGTGTCTTCCCTTACCTGTGGTTTAGGTAGGGGAAAGCTCTGTAGCTGTTAGCAATCAATGAGGCACTTGTCACAGCACTTGGGGGAGCACATCTTTAGGGATGCAGTGGAGGGAGAACGGACCTGGCTGCAGCGCAGAGCGAAGTGTTGGCCCAGCGCCTTGGAGTTCATCATTTGGAGCTCTGTGCGGCTTGAAATTTAGTTTGATTTTAGAAGTGCTTCTGGAAATATCTTTAATTAATCAGCTGGATCGCAGCTGCAGTCCTGTTGCTCAGTCTCCCCCTGTCCCCCGGCGTTTCAGTGAATTCCTGTGGCCGCGCAGACCGGTGGTCCCGCACAGCCCTGCCAGCACAGCCAGCCACTTCCCTCTGCTGCGGCCCTTGCGGCAGCCCGGGTGTACCTAAAGCAGTGGTGCTTTCCATAGCCAGCCCCGTGGCTTTTTGCCCTTTATCCTGAGCAGGCCACAGAGCAAAGCCGCCAGCACAAAGCCAGCAGCTGAAGGTGGTTGCGTTCGAGGCAGAGCTGCGATGGATCAGGCTGAGCAGACGTCTCTGCTCTCCCCTCGTTGGCAGATTGCAGGTCCCAGCAAAGGTTTTTAAAGTCTTACTCCTCTGTTTGCTGGGTAGGCTGTGTTCCCAAAGGGGGATTCTCAGGGCTGGCACGATGCTCGGAGAAGCTTGACCGTCCCATCTGAACCAGGTGGTGGAAAGCAAAGCACAGACCCAGACATGAAGGCGTGGACCAGCCGCTGCCTCTGAGACAACACTGGGAGTACTGCCCGTTTGGATAACATCTCCGGTGGTCAAGCTTGGACAGAAAAAACTCAGCCAGGATTGTCATCAGGGCAAAAATGTAGGAGACTCGGCTTGGGTCAGATGAAATGCCAGGCTGCTCAGAAATCCCCCACTGGGCAGTGATTTGAGCTGCAGAGCGTGGGGATGTGGGTGTCTGCTGTGGCTGCTGGGCCTGTTCTCTGTAGCAGGAGTTTTTGAATGTAGTATTGTGAAGAAGGGAAGTAAAAAATATCATTTGACAGCTGTGGTGATGCTGAGAAAACAAGTTAGGAAAGGCTGCGGTACCACTCCTGGAGTGACAAGTGGCACTTGTCACCGCTGCAGTCGGTGCCGTCCCGACGTGCTCCTGGGGGGCTGCTGGCTGTTGAACCCAGGCTGTACCTGGGAAACCAAAGGAGCCCGGGGAAGGCAACCCAAAGATATGAAGCTTTTGCTTTAGCAGATGGAAATAATTTTACCTACCAATTCCATTAGAGAATATGATAAGAATAATGCAGAACAGATAAGATACGATTCATGTGTTATGCTGATATGAAATGTGTGGAAACAATATCTATGTGAATACAGAAGGAAAATAAAAACAAGTTTGAAAGAAGAAAAATACTTACATGAGATCAGCATTAGAGATCCTTCCAAAACCATAGCTAGGGGAGCTGCCTGCTGGGGGAGAAACGTACTTCCGTTCGGCAGTGGCTCCGAGAACAGGCTGCGCATCTGCACATGGAAGCTTTGCATGAACATCGGTTCAGAGAGGAATGCAGTCTGGGTCCTGATCCTCTTCTTATGTTAAAAATAATTTTTAAAAAGCCATAATCTATTGGATATGGTCATCTTACCTTAGTGTAAAAACGATAAGGGTTTCTCCTGTCCTTTTACACGTGGAAAACCCAAACTGATATGCTGTTTTCTGACCAGATAGCTTCTACTTAGTCTATGGAAAGCTAAGGTGACCCAAGATAGCTGTTCTTGACTTTTAATTCTACTTTTAGTCATTCAGATGCACCGTTTTCTGTCCTTCATATTCTAAACTCTGCCCTGGCAGAGCTGGGATGAAGTACTGGGTCTCCGCTGGGTAGCAGTTTAACAGAGCTGCAGGTTAGTAGCAGGAGAGCTCCTTATGCCTTTTCAGCCTTTTTATCTTGATGTCTCTTCCTTTTAACTGTCATTCGAAACACAAGCAAACCCGCAATACAGCTCTTTTCCAGATTCCAAAGGTGGTGCCAGAAGTAACCCGGTGGATGTGGAGCAGAGGAGCTCTTGCACCTGGAGAGGAACCATGTCCTAGTTTTGTCTTCAAAGCTCTCTTTTCTCCGCTCCGTACAGCAGTTTGGTTTGTTGGTTGTGGATTTGTCCAATCGACTTCGTGATTTCAGGGATTTTCTAAGCAAACAACTGGACTAACTATCAGTTTTGCTCTAACAGAACATCAGTGTTTATCTGTGCCTCTTAGGAACACAGGTTAGATTACTGAGTGTAAATAAAATACTGTAACCTCCTAGAATACCACTAGAAAGTGTGGTTTGTGTTACGGCGGTCGATGCTGGCTCAGGACACGTTGCTCTTATGTGCCTTTTGTAGGTTGGATCAGCCACTACCTGGCTTCGGCTCAGCGTGTGCCGAGCTCTCGTACCCGTGCAGATGAACATACAGCACATCATGTAACAGACTATAATCTGTAAAAGAAAACAGCAAAGAGAAAAACAAAAGAAAAAGAAAAGCAGGGCTATATTGCAGCTAGAGATGAACGTCCTCACAGAGTAGCAGCCAGGTGGAATAAAGCCTCAGTGAGCTATCCACTACAGAAATCCCTCTTTCACCCTTATTTCTTCTGGGGAAGGGGTGTCTTTATTTGTTGAGCCGGCTGGGAAAACGCACCAGTTAAAATTGGGGCCAGGAGGACGGCTGCGTCTACCGTCATTCCCTGGGAGCCTGAAATGAGCCCTGACACTGCTGGGTCTCTGTCATTTGGACTCGGAGAGAGGTCTTGGCACCTGAGCTGGAGAGGGAGACCTAAAGGCAACCAGCCTCTGCGCTGAGACTTTCTACATCCTGACCACAGGAATGTCTTTAATATCATCCGAGAGCCTGTCAGAGATTTTTTTTCCTCTAAAACAAAGGTAGTAAGGTTTCAGCTAAAATGAAGGCTTGACCTAGTAGTTTACATTTCATATGCCTGCACTGTTTTTATCTATGGTTTTGGTATCTCTGATAGAAAATCAAATTTATTTTTTAATGGCTCTTCTTTACAATGGGATTAAGGAGTCCACAGTCGCCTTAAAAATCACATGCAACTCTGTAATTCCATAATGTTGCAACGTGATGTTAATAATGCTTTTGGCTTTCCGGGCCTACTTATTCCACTGATGTTTAGTGAATCAGCAGAATGACTTATTTTGATATTACATAAGACATGAGGTGAGGTGTTTTGATGTCACATCGGGGGTGATAGAGGAGGTGGTTATCCCATAGCAAGGGTAGCACCATCATTGAGTGTGCTCAGTTTTCTTCCTATCCTTCCAGGTCAGAATGTCAGGCAAAGACAAAGTCATTTGTGATCGTCTACTAGAAAGGCATACGGCTTTTCTTATTCTAGTCTCTATTCCTAACTAGAGGAAGAATGAGTTAAATTTCTACCTGCCTTTTTTGGTGTGACATTCCTCTTGGTTTTAGCAGTTGTATTTGTGATACTTCGTTGTGTTCCATAAAGCAGGAGCGGGGAATGTCTTTGAAAACAGGCGCTGTATTCCTCAATATTGTAAAACTGATGTAGCTGAGAGTCTGGCTCACCTGGCTCTTGAGGTTTGTTGAGGAGGAATGTGCACTGGAGAATATCATGCAGCTGGCTGGAAATCGCAGAGGAATTTGCTCGTCAATATTGGCCCTATAGTTCAAAGCAAAATGGCTCCAACAGTGTCTTTCCTGAAGTTCAGGACAAGTGCTCTCTGCCAGATACTTTCTAGCTTTTATCAATCATCTCATCCAGTATCTGTGGCCAAGTTACAGTTTTATTTGTGCTGGGCAGCTGTACCAAATTTCACCTTCTGATGCCAGCTCTTTCTTTTTGAGAAAGACGATCGACTCCATTTCTGTAGAGGGGGACCGATTTCATCCATTGGCTCTGTTCCTAAGGGTGTGGAAAATCTGTGGGTTTGTGACATAAATATATTTATACATGTGTAACTTTACAAATGTTGATTATTTCACACTGAGGGAACTGCCTGGATCAGCAAGCACAAAGCATGTTGTCCCTTATGGTAGGTATCTGATGGGGTTAAACCTCACCAGGCAACCGGTGAGCGCCGAAGTCATCAGTTCTTTTGAAGTCTCTGTACATAAAGCACAAGATTTTTGGCAGACCTGCTCCCAGCACCTTCCAGTGAGTTCAAGGACTGGTGGTGTGCCCGTTGCAGTACGGGCCCCGCTCTTTGTGCCAAGATTAAAAAACAAAATAAAAAAATCTCTTCTTATGTGAATAGTGTTTAATTTCGGTATGCCTGTGAGAACTCCTGCAGCTTGTTGTGGGAGCAGGTATATTCTGGGAAGCTCCCTGCTTTTTCTCTTTTTCCCCTTTTTTTAAACCAGCAATATCTTTAACGTGCTGAATTAATTACATCAACAAGTTGGTCAGGCTGTGCTGGGTAATATTGGGTGGTGTCACACGAGATAAACCAGAAGTAACTGGCTGGCATGCCTGGCATCACTTAATTGGGAACCCTATTTGTTTTCCAAAGCCAGCGGTTACCCGTGTCTTTGGGCTCTGCGCTGTTCCTGTCAGCCACAACACATCTCTAATCCGATCTGAGATTCTCTGCGTGAGCTGACATGTTGCCATTGGATTTGAAATGACTGTTCCAGGCTTTCCCTTTTCTTTCTGACAGTTTATTACAAGCAGAATGTAATTGCTAACAACATTTTTTCTTGTACATCATCCCAAGAAACAAACTATTAAAAGGCTGGGAGAAGGAATGACACTAAAATTTATTGTGAGTAATGTTAATACAGCAGATGGGCTTCATACTGGGAAATATTTTAATCTTCTGAATTGCGGTCACGTTTTAGCCAGCCGTGAGGCTGCCTGAGCAGCAGTTGGGGTAAGGTGAGGCAAACAGCATAATGATTTAAAATGAGCCTGGATCACATGTGTGTTTTGGGGGCTTTTTTTGCAGAGGGATGATGCGCAGAGGGACAGGTACGACACGCTGACCAGTGTTACCTTCCACTTTTTAATATTCACATACGTTCCAGATAAATTGTTTAATGGTTAAGAGAAGAGCTGTTAAGTGACATCTCCAGTATCCTTTGTACTCCCTCACGAGGGACACGCTGTATGGCTTTAGAGGAATCGCTAGAACGTTTTGCCTTTGTTCTTTATCTGCACATTAAAAAAGATTTTTAATTTTTTTTCTAATTCTTAAGTGCTAAGAAAAGCATGAGCTAAAGGCGGAAAGAAAAATAGTAGTGATAAGCATAATAAAATTTCTAAGATGAAGTCGCAAGCAAATGAAGCACAGTGCAGTGGGATTTGAACCGAGTAGATCAGTCTTTTCCATGGAGAAAGCGCTCACTCAGTGTGTGAAGGCAGTTTCCGAGATCAAAAAAGTGTTTCCACCTTAGAAAAAATGTTGAGCAATTGACAAGATTTAAATTATCTGAAATACTTTCCTATTCCCACTTGAAAGTTCAATATCTTAAATATCTTTACTATCAGCAAATTAATACGATAGAGTAATAGCGAAGATCAATTAATTTGTTTCCCTCTCTTTGACCGTTTCAAATTTACTTTGTGGTTTTAATTACCTTGAGCTTTGAACAAAAAATCTATTTTGAACTGAGAAAAATCTCTTTGAACTGGGGATTTTCTCAAAAAGGAAGAAAAAAAAAAAAGGAATGCAGGGTTTTGGCCCCCACCGTTTTCTGAGAAGTGTAATTATGGACCTGAAGGACTTAACCAACTTGGTCAATGTGCGAAGGAGGGTCATGTAACCCGCCGCTGCCTGTGCAAGGACTTCTCTAACCAGCAGTGGTGCTCCGCAGGGTGGCATCTGGAGGGGCTGCTGCCGCGGCTTCTGGCCGTACTTTGCTTTGTCTGTGTGTGTGTGTTGGGTCCTTTGGCTTCAGGTGGGCAACTGCTTTGCTAGGTCGGGGCTATGAAGACAGTCTTGGGGTTGGTCTGTGCAGAATGGTGCAAGGGGGGGGGGAAAGGCGTTTTATTGCTTTCTCCGAGTATGACCATCTTCACTGTAGATAACCTGATCCCACTGGTGCCCCTAACGCCTTAGCCTGGCAGCCACTGGCAGTTTGGGAGGTTACTCTAAGTTGTACAAGCATAAGAGGGGGTTTCACTAATAAAATATGGAGAACATGCATGTTATTATAACACAAAAATGTGCAATTATGTCTTGATCACAGCTCAGGGATTACATGTTTTTAATGAAGTGAACATTGTCAGTGTGGGAAGCAATAAAAAAGAAAAAAGTTACAGAACTGGAAATTTAATATATATGATAATACACATAAATCTATTAGAAAAAGTAAAGCAGAATTAATTATATTTCAGTACCCAGAGGGTGAATAAAAATGGTAAAGAATTAAGAAATAAAAAATTCATACTGTAATTAGAATTTTGCATACTAAAATTAGAGAAGGTGTTTTCTGATAACATCCAGAATCTTTTCTAAGAGAAAACCATGATGGGAGCAGGGCATGTTAATTATGTACCAGAGCCTTAAGGTATGAAACCTATATACAAACTTGCAAAGAGGATTAAATATCCGGTTAGGTTTACATGTAAAACTTTTTAATTTTTCAACTTTTCATATCCAAATTACAAAAAAAAATAAAAGAAAAAAAAAAAGAGAAGCACAGCAGTGCATTATTTATTTAGATATTTATAGAATAGCAAAATAGTAGTTCTAGAGAAGCTGTAGGTAAGCCAAGAAATACTTTCACCACAGCCTTATATATCTGCAATATTAGATAGCAAACAGATATTTGACAAGGGACAACCTGCTCGATTCCAGAGGGGCCAGCCCTTGGTGTGGTGTTTGCTAAGTGCTGCCTTCCCAGCGCCCCACGCAGGGTCAGGACATGGGGAAAAACACACCGGTGATTTTGTCCTGGGCTCTCTGGTTCGAATAACAACAGATGATGGTGAGTGTGTCTGTTGGGATATATCCCGGTATACAAAGGGCAACAGTAGAGGGGTCTTCCCAGCAGCTCCTTTGTACCGCACAAGGTTGCGCAAAGCTGCTGTGGTTCTGCCTTTTGCAGCTCACCGCAGCCTCCTACGTTTTCTGTTTTACACTATTTGGTCATCTGTTCCCCGGCCCAGTTCACCCTTGCTTCTGTGCAAGACCTGGCTCTCCTTGCTGCCAGAGCTATCCAGATACTGGACTGTGGGCTGGATCGTCATCACTTTCAGCTTTGCCCAGGCTTTATCAGTGCCTGAGAAGAGTTTATCGATAAGTGTCTTCTGCCTTGTAGGGAGGTCATCTGATGACTTCCACCATAAGACTGGTGGCCTGAGAAGGGTCTGAAGCTAAAGGAGCCAGGCAGGAACTGTAATCACCCTTTTCTGAGCTCCCCTCTCACATGTTCATATCCAGAGATGAACGTGTGCACTGGAGATACAAGAGATGATGTTGGCGGCAATGGAACAGCCTTGCCAATAGCTTGGCCTGGCCTCCAGCAGAGGCTGAGCGCTCGGACCCCGCAGATACTAGCTGTGTTCCCACCAAGGCTGTGCAACTGGTGCCCATGGCTGGCTCTTGACTCCCTCTTTAGGGGTTGGGTGCTGTTCTTTCTTTTAGTATTGAATCGTGTGTGAATAAACAACAACAAATTGTTAATTATTGTGTTTCAGAAATTTGGGCCACCCTGAAACTCTTCAGGGCCATTTTGGGGGGAATTCCTGTAAAGACTCATCCTTGTGGAGGTCAGTAGGGAAAGCAGGGTTAGGGGAAGAAGAGGAGGGCTACACTGGCTGTTGTGGGTTAGAAAAAGAGAAGGCAGAAGCAGCTGCTTTGAAATATTTTGGCTTTTGATATCACATAGCTCTAATTACTGCGTATTTGCATGCCTCAACAAGATATTGGTGACATGAAGAGTCAAAGGCAACACACATCTATATTATTGCTCTGTCTTCCAGCTCTTGGCTCAGTGGAACGTAACAGTAAATGACAGGAGATGTGATGAAGTTAAGTGTGAAAATCCCTGCCATAGATTGAATTGGTGCTCTATAGACAATTTGCATGCAATATGAAACTTGAGTGTCACCATGAACATATCATGGTGATGGGGTTTGGCTGTGGTTGATTCTGCCCTAGGGTAGAGGGATAGATTGGGTTATCTTTCAATCTTTTCAAGTACTAGCATCTATGAATTGATGGCATCTGAAAACTACACAAAAAAAAAAATCTTGGGCTAACCTGGGCTGATTCAGTGGGTGATAATTGTTTGCAGTTGGTGACATGTGAGCTGAGCACACATTGCTGTTATGAGTGGTAGTCAGAGGAGCCTAAAAAGTAATGTATCCCGTGTATTGGGATGAGTTTGTTCTAGTGTTGCATAAATCTGCATAAATATGTTTAATTGTCATCTTTGGAGCTAATTGGCATCCAGAATGAAGATGGTATTTGCTATACAGTAAGCTTGATACATGATTAAGAAATCATACAGTAATGATAGTACTATTAACACACATATTAATAACTAATGTTATAATTAAAGCCGCTTATATACGAGATGATCAAAAGTCTTCAATATTATTTGCAACTATTAGTGATAATAGGTGGTTGGTGTGGGATGAACACCACAATTAATGTTGGAATTGTTGTCAGAATGTTTTGTTTTGATAGGCAGTGCCCATCCTTAAAGAATCCCAGGCTGGAGGGGTTGGAAGGACCTCTGGAGATCATCCCGTCCAACCCCCTGCTCCAGCAGGCACACCCAGAGCAGGGGCACAGCACCGCGTCCAGGGGGGTTTGGATGTCTCCAGGGAAGGAGACCCCACAGCCTCTCTGGGCAGCCTGTCCCACTGCTCCGGCACCCTCACGGGAAAGGAGTTTTTCTCATGTTCAGGTGGAACTTCCCGTGTTCCAACTTGTGCCCGTTGCCCCTGGTCCTGTCGTTGGGCACCACTGAAGAGAGTCCGGCCCCATCCTCTTGACACCCACTTTTCAGATATTTATAAGCACTGATAAGATCCCCCCTCAGCCTTCTCTTCTCCAGGCTGAACAAACCCAGGTCTCTCAGCCTTTCCTCCTAAGGGAGATGCTCCAGTCCCCTGACCATCTCCGTAGCTCTCTGCTGGACTCTCTCCAGCTGTTCCCTGTCCTTCTTGACCTGGGGAGCCCAGAGCTGGACACAGCACTCCAGATGTGGCCTCACTAGGGCACAGCAGAGGGGGGAGGATGACCTCCCTCCACCTGCTGGCCACACTCCTCTCAATACACCCCAGGACACCGTTGGCCTCTTGCCCACACGGGCACGTCGCTGGCTCATGGTCACCTGCTGCCCACCAGCACTGCCAGGGCCTTCTCAGCAGAGCCGCTCTCCATCAGGTCAGCCCCCAACCTGTGCTGGTGCGGGGGGTTGTTCCTCCCCAGGGGCAGGACCCGACACTTGCTCTTGTTGAATTCCATGAGGTTCCCCTGGGCCCAGCTCTCCAGCCTGTCCAGGTCTCGCTGGACGGCAGCACAACCTTCTGGTGTATCGGCCACTCCTCCCAGTTTGGTATCGTCAGCAAACTTACATTAGTTACTTACATTAATAACTGGTCTTTTGGAAAGGGGAGATGCAGGAGGGGTGACGGTGGCAGAGCAGAGCTGGGCAGGCGTCGGCACAGCCCTGGGACAGGGATGTGTTTGGTTGTCCCCAGCTGTCACTGCTTTGGTTTGAGGCACGAACGGGACACGTGATCCTGTGCCGCTCTTGTCTGCAAGCGCACGCTCTGCTGCAAATCCCACCGCGCTGAACGGTGCGAGGGCGAGCGTTGGCCGTGTGCTCGTACGGTGTTGCCTGCGGAGCGCGGGAGCGGCTCTGCCTTCTCCTGCCTGCGGTCTGCCGCATGTCTTCTCCCATCTGCTGAGATGCCCCCAGGCATTTCCAGCCTTTGCTGAGGGTTTCAGCCCACTCCAAATATATGACAGAAATAAAATGCTTTCAAGTAGGCCTTTTCAATGGAAACATTAATTGTTCAATTACAGTAACTCTAATTGCATGCTACCGAAGTACTTAGGAAGAGGAGACTGCTATGTTTGCTAAAGTAGGCAGCATCTAACCATTAGAAAAAGAAATTAATCTGAACCAAAAAGTGTCTTCAGTTTAGGCCCATCTGTATTTAAAAGACTCTTTGGGACTCTCATGTAGCTCCCAGAGAATATTACCAATAAAAATGGTTTTTGCATTAATAATCTTTCCAATATGAGTTACCTGTAATAGGAGCAGAAGAGGGCCAGAGGTTCAGTCTAATCTGGTTTTTCTCCTCCCACCTCCCTTACCTATGCCAGCTCTCTCCAGCGCCCGGATCCGGCAGGACATCAGTGAGCCGATGTGATGTTCTCCTGGTGCCCTTGGAGCACAGCTGTGCTCCGGTTCTTTTGCTTTGCCCTGAAATTTCCTGGTGCGTGAGACCAACTTCATCCCTGCCTTTATTTCCATTTGAGTTGGTTACTGCAGTAAGAGGTGTCCCAGCCAAGCATGTTTCCCAACCATACTCTTCTGAAAGGAAACAAATTATCTGAAAGTAATTTTAATCTGGTAAGCAGCTCATACAGCACACCCGGGAAAATGGGGCAGGAGATTCTCACCAGCAAACACTTCCAAAAAAAGTTTTGAAGAGACATCCAGAAGTTTTCAGAAGAGTAAAGGTATTCACTCCTTTTTTTTCTCTTTGGTTTCCACATGGTTGATATCACATTTTGCTCAGTAATAATTTTAAAATAAAACCAGAATGCATCTGGAGAACACTAAAAAAAAAACAAAAACAAAAAAAACCCCAAAACAGAACAGTAAACCCTGCATATTCTTGCAGTACCTGTGGTGTTTTCTTGCTAGGAATCATCTAGAGGATCACACTGATTATAACTGAAACTTTGCACCCCAGAACTGGCCTTTAAAGCTACCACTGCACCAGAACAGCTTTGCAGTAGCTGCTTCCTACTAATCTGTTCACGAAGAGCTCTGCTCCTGCCTTCCCCCTTGCTGGGCTGTGGCCATGTGTCTGTATGTGTGGTGGGGTGGTTGAAGCTCCTTGTTGTAGTGCTGAGCAGTGGTTTCCACTGCAAGAACACAGAGCTACCCGAAAATAGCTCCACTTCAGCACTGCCCTCTGGAAAATGCTGCACCATGAGCAGGCTTTGCAGGAGTGTGATGGTCCCAATGGGCTTTGCGCCACGAACAGGGAGTGATTCCAAACAGAAAAGGACTGTTCCTATTCTGAGTTTTTCATTTGTTTTGCCTTTCCAGTTTTGCCTATGTTTTAGATCATTGAAGCATGTAAACAAGGCAGCTTTGGTGAAATGGGAGAGTAGTTTGTCCTTGGCCTCTCAGTCCTGATCCTCAGGGGAGTCCTACAGCACAGCTTCCAGGAGAGGACTGGAAAACAGCTCTTAACTCTGCTGGAGATGAAAAATTGAGATCAGTGCCAATACTGCTGTCTGATACAGACGTATAGACCATATATTAGAGTCCTCCGTTGACCTTCCCTATTGCTAACCCCTTATAGGGATGCTACTATTCAGGAAAATTTACCCTTGCTGAGATACTCCTTTGAAATTGTCTAATTACATTACCAAAATTAACTGGTCTTGAAAGTGCCCCCCTCTGTTTCTTATCTGAAGAAGGACTTGAGTGCCTGTACCAGTTGCCTAGTGAAAAGCTGTTTTCTGTCTGGACACAGCAGCCGTCTCTCCTCTGGGCTGTCCTGCCATCAGGATGTTGGGGAACTGGGATGTGGCAGCACTGGGCAGGGAGCAATGCCATGGCAGGTCACAGCCTTGCTGGAGGTCAAGATGAGTTCCTTCGGCACCACTCCCAATTTCTGGTTAAAATATAATCTCTATTACACTTAGGTCACCCCCCCAAAAAAAAATCATCTTTGTATTGAACTTTAAAAGTTTTAAAGTCCTCCAGAGGATTGCATTTGATGTGTCCCTTCAGGGTACCATCCTCTTAAAGTTATCCCATCACTTGTCACTCCCCGTATCTACAAACACGCATCTGGTTTACAAAACCCTGTTTGAGAGTCAGCTCAGCAGAAGATACTGACTGATTGGGGGGGAACAGAGATGAAACAATTGTGACATACCTCCATAGTTTCCCTGTTTGATCAGGATATTCTTGATTATTTCTGCTGTCTCTCACCCCCCTCCCCGTTAGCAGTAAAGTAACAGGAAGAAAAAGTCCCAGTAAAGCCTAGGCACCTTTTCGCCTTGCTGCCCGTACTGAAGTTCCCAGCAGCCTTGACTGCACTCAGATCTCATACCTGTGAAATTTCCATTGTTCCCAAAGTTACTGTTCCTTGCTGGCTGTGCCCTTATCATAAGCCATCGTCTTCATCTCTCTGTAACCATGTTCTGCCTTGTTTCAAAGGAATCTTTCTCTTAAAGTATATTTTTTCCTTCTTAGCTTTAGCTGGGACGAGGAAGTGGGAGCCTGTGGTGTGGAGAGGGAAGGGCTTGCACATTTTCCCCTTTCCTATTTCAAATGGGGCTCTCTTTCTCTTCTTTGCAAGCCTCAGTCTCCACAGTGACAGAATCTGCCATGCCTTCCCAGAGGCTGGCTGCGCACGAAGACTTTGAAGCACACAACGGAAGGAGGATATGTCAAGAAAGCAGTTTCATATTTTTTCTGTAGTCCATAGCCAGGATTTACCACGGATGATCAATGAACAGACTCACCATGCAAATCGGGCACCCTTCTTTGTGGCCTCTATCTGGTTGCTCTCTCCAGGAGTTGTTGACTTGTTTGCTAGACAGCCAAGGGTGTATTCAGTGTGGTGGGAGACACAACCAAAGGCAAAAGCCCTGATGTTGCTCCAGGAATGCAGTGATTCCTCCAGTGGTTTCCCATTAATAAAAGAAGTGCTGTTTCAGGTTGCTGCCAGCCTTCCAGAGAAATAAATGCTCGTGTGATACGATGTGAATGTGCGATGCATAGTCCTCTAATTGTTGTCTGAATGCAAATTTGAACAAAGGGCAATTCAAAGACAGCAACTGTATGAAGCAAGCAAGAGCTGAACCGGTATGATAAGGAGCAAAGGAAGAATTGAGAGATTATAGCAATTCTTGTAATAGTTTGAATAAAAGTCTTATATCTGCATGTAATTCTGATATCAACAAATACTGGCTTGCTGGAAGTGGAATTAATGTGAGAGAGGCAGAGATCCCCGCAGCTAAGCTTTCCTGCGGCGGCAAGTGATGAGGCTTACGCAGGGCTGGTATCCCTGTGTCCTGAGTGGGTGAAGGGACAGAGCAGCTCATGTCTTCTGTTTTTGCAAAGCGCATGTGATGACGTGGGGCCAGTGGTTGACTGAAGTGAGCCAAAGCAAGTTTCCTCTTCCCCATTTATCCATCGCTGGCATACACGGAGCTGGTGGGACCTGGCCTGGCAGGTGCTCTGCCCTAAACCCAGCTTTGCATTCAGTTCTCCCAGGCAGGGGAAGGCAGCACAGCCCCAGCTGTGGTCTCCTCCGTGTTCTGCGACTATCCACGTGAGCTGGGCTCCCCCCGAGGTCGTGCGTGCTGTCCTCAGGTGCTGCAGGGGCTGGCGTGGTGCCTCCTGTCTCTTCTGTGCTGGGTCAACAGGACACGGCACCGTTTACCTGATGGGATGGAAGAACAAACTGTTATGGCTCTGAAGTCCTTGTGAACTGCGTGGACGGAGACAGAAAGCAAGCAAGGCAAATTTTTCAGAAAATAGGAAGGAAAAAGCAGATGCTGAAGGTGGGTTTGTGGCATAGTTTACAGGAAGGAGCTGGAAGTGGAGTCCCTAGAGAAAAGGGGTATTTGGAGATGAAGAACACCAGTAGGTGACAGCAATGAATGGTTGTGAACTGTCATTTCCCAAGCAGCTTCTTGAGGCACAGGGCTAGAGGATTTCTGGAGCTAGGCAAGCTCTTAATCTCTTGTGGCAGTACACATCCATTTATAAATAAACATTAACCGAGAAAGGCTAGAATCCCAGTGTCCTCTCTCTGAAGTTCAGCGTCATCATTTCCATTTCAGAGGGTGTTCTTCCTCCTTGAGGTTACATCTTGGTGAATACTGAACCCTTCCTGCAGAGCAGAGCGGTTCCACCGGAGGACGGTGGGAGTCTCGCACAGCCCAATAACTTCTGTTAAGCCATTTCTGTCCAAATGAAGACGCTGTTTGTATCTTAGCTACCTTTTGTCCCTGGGAGTGTCCATGTGCCAGGGCCAAGGCTGGCTGGCCGGTCATATCTGATACCCATAACTGAACTAACTCTCCTCCAACAAGCCAGTGAGAAACCTTTGCCTGCAATTTTCAGGAGGGATGTCCCGTCTCCTGAACCATCTGTTCCTCTGCAAATGCTGCTCTGAAGAAAGATAGGCTGTAGAGAGGAGAGCGTGGGAGAAGATAAAAGAGAAAAATTAAACCATTTATGAAACTTTCATCAAAGCACTGTTTATAATGCCGAAGGGAATGCTGTCTTACCTTGACACAAACTTCATTCATAAACTAGACTTCATTATTTTTCAGTGTTATTTCTGAAAGACTTTGTCAGCAGCTTGGCAACTTATATAGACAAGCTCATGATTTACTTTCTTCTGTGACTAATCAAAATACTAAATACGGGCATTTATGTGCCTCATATCATCCTGAAGTTTTGTGCATGTAATTTAAGTTTGACTGAGTAGAAAAAAAGTAATAAATAGTGATATTAGTCCTGCGATTCCTTCCCTATTCAGAACATGAAGCTTCTCAGACATTATAGACTCTCTAAATACTGCTGAAAAGTGAACAAAAAGCCTGAGATCAAATAACTTCAGTAGAAGCCCTTTGAATGATTCTGAAAGCTAAGGATGACTGTTAACATCATTAAATTGAGTCTGGATTTGATTAATGTCTTAGGAACAGGGATCCAGTTTCCATCCTTTCACACAATTTGAAAAGAGTGTGATTACCTTTTGATTTTTAAGAATAAGTAATTTTATTTACTCGCAGGGAGTAAAATTGCATAATCTTATTCACATGTGGGTACATTTCTGTTTGCCCTTCAGCAATGTCAGTGGGCTGCATGAACTCTGCTCCTCACTGCAGAGCTATTGCGGCAATTGCTGTTACCTTTTTTTTCTGCCTCAGTACCAAGTAAATTGTATTGCGTGGGTTAAAAAGTGACTGTGGGAGACTGTATGGTTCAAACAGAAAATACAAGAAAATGATGAAAGAAAGAAACGCCCTACTTGGTGGCCGGAGCGTGGGGACTCCCTCGTGGGCATCGCCCCGTGCAGGCACCAGGCTGAGCGTCCCCACGGGCCACGGTCATCGGCAGCTGCGATACACCGGTGTACATGTCTCTTATCAGCTGTAGCTGGTTAGTAGTAATATAACATGCCTGATCCTCTATTGACGGAGGGCTTGAGTGTCACTGATTGAACAAAGGCTCAAGGCACAAATACTGTACAGGACTATTTCTAAGGTCAGGAAAGACAGATGTTCTCACCGATGTCGAGCACAGCCCTGAGCAAGGAGGGCATAACCTTTATCAAATGGGCTTTGCTTTGGAGGGATTGTGCTTCAGAGACACCCTCAGGGGCACAGTTCTCACCTTGATTTTTCCTGGAGGCACTACACGTCCCACCGTGGTTTGTGTCAGCAGGAGACTGAAGTTCTTCACAGGCAGGTTTTATTTTGGGAAGTGGGTACAAAAGGAGTTAGGTGCCCAAATAGCTTGTCTGAACCTGGCATCCAGATAGCGCAAGTAGAGGGATAAGGATGGTTGACTTCCTTTTATGATCTTACATAGATATAAGTCAGAGTCCACTCAGTATATATGCTGATAGGCATACGCTTATGCAATGCGAACCAACGAAAGTGCACGTTTCTATTAGCTAGCACAGCACATGGCTATTTTCTGATTTCAGGCCCTCGTTATCCCTTCTGACAGAATCACTGAGGTTGGACAGGACCTCTTGATATGACCTAGTCCAACCAACACCCTGCCCAAGCAGGCTCAGCTGGAGCAGGTTGCCCAGGGCTGTGTCATGTCTTGCCTGGATTTGCTGACTTTAACTCCTGTTGGCATACTAAGCCTGTATCTGGTAGTATTTCCCAAACTATATCCTGTGGAACATTTATTCTTCCCCAAACTTTTTATTTTCTTTCTGGAAAGAAAGCACGTAGCAGTTGTCAGGCCAGACTTGGTTTGGTTTCCAAAAGTTGAAGCAAGAAGAACTTTCTCATTCTGTTTGATTAAAAGTAATAAATAAATATGTGCTCTAAATACTTTATGGGAAAAAAGTTATGTTCTCTTAACACTCACATTAGTAGCTAATACTGGCCCAGCAATTCTACAGCCCACCTGCCATTTCCCTCTTCAAATGGGGTTTGCGCTACTGGAAGTGCTAAAAGCAGCCTTTGCTGAAAGCCTGCACACTGTCCTGTGGGACACGCTCAGTGGTGCAGCTGAGTGCCCTGCTGGATGCAGACCGCATCCGCAGGGAAACAGCACTGGGCCAGACTGGAAGGTGAATGTGAGAATGGATCTTTTAAAACCCAAGTTAGGTCCCTGCTTTCTTCCTTCCTGTCTTAACCCAGCAAAGGCTGTCCTTTCTCCCAAATAATGAGTGACTTTGCAGTGTTTCTAGTGAATAGCAGGGTATGAAACCTTGAGCTGCTGTGTCCATTCTGCTGTGCAGGACCTTGGATCACCTGAGCTTGTGCCTCCAAACAGAGACAGTCGGGTGCCAGAAGAGCCATCAGCAAGGTCAAGTATTCCGAGCAAGGTCTGTGTATTACCACTGGGTGAAGAAAAGGTAAAATCACGGATTTGAGAACAGAAGATGCAGAGGAAAGACCCCAAGACCTGAGCTGATCCCTCTTCTGCCAATGGGGAGCAATAGGCCACCTCAGAGGATGCTATGATCGCTGGTGGTCGTTGCTGCATTTTCCCATGGGTTATGGTGGGGTGCTGAGAATGCCGTGTTTCTCACTCAGCCGTCTCGGCTAGCTTCCTGAAGCTGCCTGAGAAGAATCCAGGCCTGGAGGTGCCCATCTTAAAGCACTGCCTACTTGTCTTAACCTAGACTATGGCTCTGTTCTGGTTTGTGTGCCTGGAGAAGGTCTTGGGAATCTGAAGGGCTCGATACCCATTTTCTCTGTGAGCTGAGCTCTCTTCCGCTGACGCCTTACGGCCTGGCTTGTTCTGTGTGGATTGGTGCACGCGGGTTGGCTCACAGGAGGACAACCAGCCTGGGGAAGCAGCCATCTCCTCTGGCTGGTGCTCTGGCAGGCTGTACGCATCCCCAGGCTCTGCGGTATCTTCTCACTACGAAACGGTAGCGCGATGGCTTTTGTGAAAACTTAGTCTTTCTACTGCAGAAAATGTGGACTTCTCAAGTTTCCCTTTTGGACAGAGTTTGGTCTGGTTTTTACTTTCCAGCAGCTGCTCCAAAGTATCTTCAGTAGCTATGCAGATGGTATTTACAGCTACAGATGCTTCGCATCAAGAGTACTCAGTCAGTCCTCCCCGGGGCTGGGCCCAGAGAGACTGAATGCAAAACCAAGATGTCATTCTAAGACTACGTTTCACAATGCATTGACACTCTGGGGAGACTTGAAAGGCAGTAACATGGTTTCACTGTTTCTGAAAAACTGCAGACATTTCTATTAGACAGATGCTCAGAGTTCTGCAAGGCTGGACACTTTTATTCTTTGTACTTTCAGACTTCTTCATAAAGGCTAGTTCCAGCAGAAGAAATTGCTCCTTAAAGAAGAAAGGATAAAGCAAGATAAAGAACTTCAAAGCAGATACCATTACAATATATCTAGAAAGAAACAAGAAACTACGAGGTGGAATCTGCTATTAAAATCTGCTAAGATTTTCCAGTGAGAACACGTTTATCTTATCGACAATGGGGCTGAGCAATTTTCTAGTTAATGCAAGTGAAATATCCAACAAAAGACAGGGGCTTTAATAGGCAGACTTGTTGCTTGATAGTTTCAGATCTCTACATGGGTTCAGCAGAAAAATATGTTTTATTGTAAAATGTATAAAACTGAAAGTTTTATGTCACCTTAGGAAACTTTCTAAAATGCTTTGCTTCTTCAAAGGGGATCTGGAAGTTCAACAGAAGTTTAGAGATGACACAAGCTTTCATTAGGAATTGGCCTCAAATTTTTTTTTCATCAGCGGTTTTTAAGACTCTTTGACTAATACAAAACCAGTAACAAATTAATCTCCATACATTGTAGTTAGAGCGGAATGAGGAAATTAATCTAATAACTAATGAAAAGCCCTTTGGATGTAGGGAAGGGCAGTACAAGTACAACTGTAAATCTTTTTTTGTCTCTCGTATCAGTCCATGGTTTTGAATTGCTCAGTTGCAAAACCGGTACTTGCTTGAGCAGGAGGTCCCACCAGTGCAAAACTATGGGCTGATCTCTCCAAGCGCATCACCAGCCTCATCTGGGTGTTACAGGAATCGAGTCATTCCGGGTTGTCTTTTTCTTCTGGTTGGCACCAACGTGTGTGCATAAATGAAGGCCTCTTGGGTAGGGTCACGTTCAACAGCTTTGGCAAGCACAACTAACAGATCATGACACCGCCACGAGGAAAGAGGTATCTTTTAATTTAGTAGTGTATGCTGAAGGCAGGTTGTACTGTCAGCTTTGTTTCTTTGCTGGGTCATTCCAGTGACCATCCGTCTCCTTTGAGAGCACTGGAGCCAGGTTGCAGCAAGCTGGCTGGAAGAGCAGTTTGGCTGCAGCATGTCTTAACTGGGGAGGACTGGGGTAATTGGGGGTTCTCGGTATGACACTTCAAAGACCAGCCATGAAATATCACACAGTTCTAACAATGGGTGATTCCATGATGTGTAGCAGCAAAGGCTTCCTCCAACTTGGATTACCTACCAAGGGAAGGGCAGGCCACCTAAATTCATAGGCAGTTCTCTAAGCTCTGTCCAGTTTTTTCCATAACTTTGCCAGGGGAAGCCCAGCAAGAGCAGCCAGATCTCAGCGCCCAGGAAAAGCACGTGGTTGTATGAAGAGCAGTCTGACTCCATCACCCGCAGTGCAGCTGCGGGGAGCCCCGTTTCCATCTCACCGCCCACCGTGTCGTGTGTGAAGCCTGTTGGGGTGATGCACCTTTTTGTTGTGCGCTTCTACAGGCATCGTTTGGGTGAGGTGATGCACAGGAGGCCACTCACAGGGCAGATGTCAGCTCTGTACCTTGAAGTGCACTGGTTGATGGTAACTAGTAGCTTTGGCACTTTACAGGGTCCAAATGTGCTTGGAACCAGAAAGCGAGAAAAGTCAGAAAATTCTGAAAATTCTGAGTCCAGCCCGCCTGTCCAGTTGTGAAACTGGGGAACTGCAATGCAGCTTTGTCCTTGAGAGATGGAGGGGGGGAAAAGGAAACCTTTCCCTTCCTGGGGGGGAAAAAAAATAAAAGAAAATAAAAGCTCAGTGACAGTTTTGGAAACAAACAAACCAACCTCTTTACAACCTCTAAGAGCTTTGGGTCAAAACAGTCACAGCATGACTCTTTGCAGTTAGTTGGCAGATGAAGTTGTTTGAGGAAATTGCAGAGGTAAAGGCAGATGGAAATGCAGCTCACTTCATGGCAGCGGTTTACATCTTGCAACCATTAGTGTCCTAATGCTCCATCCTCCTCTAGGCTACAGGTCATACAGTGTTTGCTTTCTGACAGCTATAGGGAAATAATCCCAAGTAATTCAAGCAGCTTAATTTTGTTAATGGCTGTCCTTTAAATGTTAAAAAAAAAGAAAAAGAAGAAAGCTAGAGGGGATGTTAGAGGGCTAGAAGGGATGTTCGAGGCAGTGGGGTTTAGTCTGCAGCATGCCTTTGTCATTCACGCCCTGCTGCAGCAGGTTCAGCGCTGTGAAAGGCACCTGAGTCCTCCCAAGTGCACCGACGGTGTGTCGTGAGGTGGTGACGGAAAGGCACCTCCTGCACGGCACCGCTCGCACAATTCACTAGGGTCTTCCAGCCAGGTCTGAGCACTAACACCTTCAGTCTGCCTTTTCCTAGCGCGCGATCAGGAACGCAAACCCTTTGAGCGGTAAGTTGGCTTTGCGCACAGAAATTGTTATAAAGATACGTTTTTGACAATCAAATTTTACAAATATAATTTGTAGCCAAAGGGTAAAAGTTTGGTCTTAATTACATGCTGCTTTCTGCCCCTTGAGTGTGTAAATGGTAATATTACATAAGTGTGGGCTTTGAAACGATGCCCTATGAGACAGAAATGGCAGTTTCAGTCCCAGACCGCACAGGAAAAGCGATACTTGGCTGACATGATGTCTGATGTGGGCAGCAACCTTCTTCCCACCCTCCCCTGCTGGAAGTGCCTCTGCCTTTTAAGTACAGCATTGCCACGCTCATGACTTGAAAGCAGTTTGTCTGCTCTCTGGTGCAGACAGGATGGGAAAACAAGTAGTTTTAGAAAGAAGGCAGGCAAGAGAAAACATAGGGAAAACATTATTAATATTGGATTCATGAAGCAGACAACTTCAGGAGGATTTGCAGCCTCCGAGAAGCACTCGTGCATGCCGTCACGCCTGTCTTCCATCACTGAGCGTGCCGCAGTCCCTCGGCGTGCGTGCCAGCTCACTGGGGCCCGCGCTGCTCCCGCGCCACCAGGAGGGCTGGGTGAAGCTCTGCTGGCCACTTAATAGGGAAATCGACTCCAGGCAGATAAACGTTACAGCTCCCATCCCAAACGCTTGGTGTTAAATGCGGGGGTTAAATTAGGACGGTAAAAAGAGCTTATCTTTTCTGAGACTTTATGAAACAGAGGGATCTTGTGAGGATTTGAGGTCTGAGAACAGTGAAGCAGTGTGTCTCTCTTTTCTGCTTCCTGCATCCGACTCACAGGCGAAGGAAACAAAGGAAGAATTTCCCGTTGTGCAGGCTGCTCACCACCGCCGTGCTGATGGCCTGGAGGGGCGCAGAGGGCGACTGGGGTCTCTCTTGCCCATTGCCATTCATTTTTTAGCTGCCAGTGACAGTCCGAAATCTCTAATTCTTATGCAGAAGAAATTAAGGGGTACATTTTTTGCCAAATTCAGACCTTGACTTTCCTGCTTTTCCATCCAACTGGAAAACTCTGGCATGTGTTTTCTGAATGGAACCAATTGCCAAGTGTTGTTTGCATTTTTCCAGCCAGCAAAGCGCAGGGCTGTGTTCTCCTTCCCCTGCGCCGGCAGGGATGTGCTGCATCTCCTCGGCTGCTCCTCTGGAGATGTGTGGGATCACTTGCAACCTAAAGTCCCTCCCAGCACCCAGGGAGTACACCAAAACCTGACGTCTAGATGGGTTTACTTTTGCTTCATGGTTTTCTATACCTGATTTTATGGTCCTAACGAAGCAGGTACTCTTGGAGGGCAGTTTCTGTTGGCTGTGGTCACGCTTGAGTATTTATCCCTATAGAATCACCAGCTGGCTCCTGCTGACATCTCCAGCCCGTGCTAGCTGAACTCCACTCCTGGTGGTAACTCACAGCCGGGCTGTTGGAGTTGCTGCGAGGTTACAAGGGAAAACCCTCGTAGGCGCCACTCCCGTCCCCAGCTTACGAACAAGATACAGCCACAAAGCAAATCTTCTGAATCACTGGCAGAATATTGCATCTCACTTGGCAGATTTAGCATGTGGCATTGCTTTTTGGGAACAGCTCTGTGATTGTTCAGAAGAAATTAGAAATTAACTATTTTAAAGTTTTAATTCCATTTTGGTTCCCCCCCCTTGTCTTTTCTCCCTGCATAGCTGCACAGTGCAGCTGTGTGCAGAGATCCGTAACGACATTAATAACTTGTCTTCATACTTCTCCAGTGCCTGCGCTGTGACAGTTTTCACACCTTGCAAGCATTAATTTATTGGTGTTATTATAGTGCCCCGAAGTATGCTTGGCACATTCACCGCGTGTAATTAGATGCACCCACCTCTGGGGAGTTTGCAGTTGAAAGATGCAATTGTGATGTGGACGTGTGTGCTCTCGCAAGGTGAGATGCTGTACAAACCTCCCTGTCGTGGGCTCCTGAGGATGCTGCGAGGGTGGAGGAGGGCTCGGGTGCTGCGCTCACCCGGACGGACGGGACCGGGTGATGAACGGACAGGGCTCTAGCCCTGTTACCTGTTAGCCTGATGTGTGGAGTAGATGATCTGACGTGGAGTTACAACTTGTTGATATTATAAGCCAGAAGAGAGATTTTCCTCCCTCTCCCTTCTCCCAAGCCATAGCAGATAAGAGGTTTTGAGTCCTGTGCCCCTGATTCAGTTCTGGGGCAGCGCTCCGTGTTTTTTGGACATACGTGACTTTTCTGGTAGCTCTCAGTGCCCAGCTGTCATCATAACGTTATAGTCCTCGTTGTTTGGCAGTGCTGGATCACTGCCTCTTTCACACAGCCATCCCGTATATTTTTCAGTTTCTGTATCTGTCCCGAAGCATGAAAAGCCGCACCCTTTACAGCGGAGGTTTTGCATTGCCATGCCTGCTCTGTCACCATCAGTTATTTTTTCATCTAACCAAATCCCTCTAAAATTCTGTTCCTGTGCAAAGCTTTTACACCTGCTGTTACAAAGAACGTGTTTGCCAGCTGGAGTTCAGGGCACTGAATTTCAGGTTTATGGCCTCGCACAGTCTCTGTTGTCACCTGCCGCCCTTCTGCTGCTGTTTGGGATAGGGACCTTTTCCTATTCGCTCTGCAGGACTATTGATGGCATTATGGATGTGTCAGGGATCTCCTTTATTAAATGCTTGCTTTCTTTTACTCGAGGCAGTGAATTGCTAATAGAGCATCTGCAAGATTATTACGATGATAAAATGTGGTAAAAAGTAGGTGGGAGACTGAATCTGCAAAAAGCAAAGGGGATTGTGGATCACAAACTCTCTTCTTTCCTTCACAAACTGAGTTACGTTTCACTTCCATCTCTCCAGGCAGTGATCAGCTTGACCCAGCAGCTGTTTTGAAGGTTCGTGGTGCAGTGCTTTTGTCCTCCATATTTTTGGGTTTGTATACTTGTATGTCAGTGTAGCTTACGGGCATGGCTTGAGCTCTCTGCTTAGCTTTCCATGACTGCTTGGCTCGATTCCTCTCATTGACACCAACACAAATCTGCTGTCACTCATGTTAATGCAAAACTGGGCATGCAGAGGAAAATGAGATTTCCCAAATTTTGCCATTGTATTGATTGGATAAATTGGTATCCCTTTGACTTATTCAACCAACATTTCATAACTAGCTTTTCTAGCCAACACTTGCCACCATCCAGTGGGCAAGTGGCATCGAGCTGATGGAGCAGTTGACAAATACGGTGCTGGACTCAACCTTCAGCTGCTGTCATCCCTGTGGATACTCAAGGGGAAGCTGCTCTAATTTTTTTGGTGATATATAACCACTTCTACATCTTCTCTAAACATGAGCCTGCTTCTTCGTGCTTGCAGATTTACAGTTCTCTAGAATTATATACAAAATTTATGATCTTATTATAAAATACAACCTTTGTAGTATGCTAAACGGATGTCAGGTGCTTGCTGCATAAATGAATTTACGAAACATTTAATAAACCAACTATATTTAGAATTTGAACTAGAGAAAAATATTGGTTTTGATCATAATCAACTGCGCACATTTCTAGCAATGTACATACTATGTTGCTTGCAGAGGACCCTGTTCATAAAACACAATTAATCTTGCAATCTGTATGTATATCTCATAATTTTAATATAATGGGGTTAAATACTAATTTGATTAGTAGCATCAGAATTTCTCAGAAATGTGCCTCCTTTATTTTACGGCATTTATAGACTTTGCAGAGATAACAGGTGTGAAGTATTGCAAGTATTCAGAAAAAGCCCTGAATGACCTCCAATTTAAATTTAAGCCAAGACTGAACAGGGATTTTAAATGTCAGAATGGCTGTTATGCTAAAATAAAGGAAAAAAAGCAGCATTTGGAACAATTGAGGCCATCACCATATTTCTGCCTTGGGCAAGTCAGAGTGAACTTTCCATCAGCGGAGCTAAATCAGCCTGAGCGCTGCTGAGGAGATCCGCGTGTGTGCAGGAGAAGCCGGCACACCGCCTACCCCATCGCTGGGTACCGAGGTGGTGCAGACATCACCTCCTCTCCCTGTGAGCAGGACTGCCTCTGCCGCCTGACCTGAAATCATTGCAGCCGGCAGCTGAGGAGCAAGCAACAGGGGCGCTGCCAGGGAAGCTCCGGTCATAGCTGAAATGCATCTGCCACCTTTTGTGCCTCCTTTTGTTGGAGCAGAGGAAGAGGCACCGTGCAAGCCCTGCTGCTTTCTCGGCGTTGCTTCCTATGGCTTTCAGGACACCTGGACAGTGCATTTAGTGCCTGACCGTGCTAACTGTTGGAGTTTGTGGGCAGATTCACTGCTCTGTGAGTTTCTGCTGGTAAAATGTTGCCGCTAGTCCGGAGCAAACGTCAAAATCCTGTGCTGTAACCCCAAAATTAGAGAAGAGGTCTTTTCTTGAGGACTAAGGAGGGTGACCACAACCGGATGGGGGATGAGAGAGCTGCTCTAGCGCAGCGGCAGTGGCAGTTCTGGGGACGGTACCTGGCTCATGAACACCACGTGTTGTTCAGAGCTGCGTCCCCACAAGCTTATTTGTGAACTGTAACTGTCCTGTCCCCATCACACGGAGCCGTGGGCTTCCCTCCTGCACTGCAAGGGATGGGCAGAAGTCCTGAATCACCCCCTCAGCGCCTGGCAGTGGTTTGTGGCATGAACAGAAGAGCAAAACACCGGACATTGCTGGAGGAACAGAAAGCAAGCAGAGAAACCTTTTTTGAAGGACAGGTTGGTAAGCATGTCATAGAGGGGGCAGGATGTAATAAAAACTTGGGAGTAAAATGTTGCTGTTAAATCCAAAATGGGGCGTCTTATTCCATTTGTTATAATTACAAATTGAAGAAGTAAAAATAACAGTGTGAATAGTGGCCTGGATGGGCATGCTGGGATGTACACGATTAGCAGGTAGAGTTGATCAAACACCATGCAGGGAGGTGGTTTTCGTCAGAAAAATGCTGCTTTTAAAAATATATATATAATTAAGAATTGCTTTTGGCATTTTGTGAGTCAAGTATTTCATATGTGATGTGAATTTTGAAAAATTAAAAGTAACAGGTATCTGAACAGGGTGCCCAAAGTCAGGGAAAAGAGACTGCAGACCCAGTGAAATGTGTTTGGAAATTCAAATCAAGAAGTCGGTGGGAGAAGGAAACCCTAGTGTGATGTGCGGTCCTGTGGAGAGCAGCCTTTAGGGTCAGAGAAAGCTGAGTGCTGCCCTGGGAAGTGCCTCCGTGCGTGCCTAGGGGTTCCGGTGCTGGCACTCTTGCTTAAACCAAGAAGCCATAATTATTTGTCTCGAAACCACATCCACTAAAGTGTTTTACCAGTTGAGATACTAACTAGATTTGAAACAAAAAAATTCTGCAGGCAAGTCAGAAAGAAGAAACCTGAGATGAAACAAAACTACCCAGTTTGTAGTGGAACTAATTGCCGTCAGTGGAAAGTAGTGCTCTGTATTTCAAGGTAGTTTGCTATGGATGGGAAAAGCCCTGACAAATCTAGATTTTTTAATTATGTGTGGCCGTGAAAACCCCAACAGACACACTTTGTATTCAGAGAGATCTATAATCGCTGCTGTTTTTGCATGTAGCTTTTCTATGAGACTTTAGGGAAAAACAAGGGTGTAGAATTAACGTTTGCCTTATTGAAACGGCATTTACATGGATAAACATGGCATTTTCCAATGGGGAAGTGACTAACAACGAGGAAATGCAGCTTTTCTCTGCTTATTCATTTTGGATATTATTGATCTCTGCCAGTGGGTTACCCATGACCGTGCTCACTGTGATGCAAACCTTCTCCGTGCTCATTTTAACAGCCTATTTATCAATGATAGGACCGTCAATAAGTACATGAACTGTTTGTCTTATCATCATTTTCTCTGTAATAATGAACCTTTAATTTTCTCTCCTCCTACAGTAGAATGGTTGTGAAGGTTCAGAGCTTACATTTCAACTGTGCTGTGGCAGTTAAGCAGTCTATTATTCTTCATAAATTGCTCTGCAAAGCTATTACCATGTGCATCTACTACTCGGAAGTAATGAGATAAAAGAAGCTGATGGGCTGGGTAGGAAGGTGGCGGCGTGTTACCATGTGCGCTTTGATTTCATTATAGGAACCTCTTGTTTGCCGTTTTCATGAGGAGACTTGTTATAGGAAAGGTGAAACCCAGGAATAATTAACATGGTCTTCTATAATGGCTAGGTTGTTGAATTTTTTAATGACGCTAACAAGATGTCTTTAATCCAGTGTTTCACAAGACAAAGGACAGGATAATGTGTCCTCCTGGGAATTCAAGCTGGGTAAGATGGTATCAGAAGGAAATTGCAAGGAGATGGGTTTCCTGACGTCTCAGTCTTTGCAGCCTCGCTTACCAGGCAGGAAAGACCCCTGGGGAGGTGAGGGCAGCACTCGCCCGCCTTTGCAGCTTCTACTGTAGGAAGCTTGCCTGGTCTGACACACCACGAGGTGTGAGGGCCTCATCTGCTGAGCCTTCTCTTCCCTCTGTTTGGTGCACGGCCTGCAGGCCCACCAGAAGGTGAGCATTTTGTTTCTACTTTCTGCTTAAAAGAAGTTTAATTAATCATTTATCTCATTCCGTAATTAGAGATGCTATAGCTGTTGTCTGGACTACTTCCAGCGATGTCTGAGAAATTATCTGTATATACACTCACTGCCTTTAAACCATTATCAATGACAAGATTTATATAGCTATATAAATAACTTCTCCCTTTTCAATCATTACACTTTTTGTACTTTGAAGGTTTGGCTCTGATGAGCACTCTAATAAAAGGGCATGGGGAAATGTAATTCACCTATTAATAATTTGTGATGTGGTCTGCTAAGCATCTAAAGATCAAGATCTACAGAAAAGTGTTGAAGAAGAATCCAAGCTGTCATTTGATTTTAATCAGGAGCTGAGACACGCTCCAGGGCACCCTATGAAGAGAACAAAACCCACGTGCTTCCTGTCTGCAGCATCGCTTTGTAAAATACCATAGTGAAAGCCAAACTAAACTCTGGCTCACTCCGAGGAACCTGTCCTCAGCCTCACAATTCACCATCCAGGGCTGGATTTGTTGAGCCAAAGCAGGGACTTCGTGGGCAGCGCAGCTCCAAAGACCCCGGGGGAAGTTCGCTGCCAGCAAATTTTAGCGTAGCTTCAGTTTTGACACGGTTAATCATCGTACGGTACTGGGGCACACGCACATCTCATGTCTGTGTGAGATGGCGAGCGAGTGGCAATGCACCGCGGCTGCAGAGCTGTGCCCTGACGGCAATGCCAAGCCCCGTGGGGAGCGACATCGGGCCGGCCCCCGCAGCAGCGCGAGCAGCTACACCTGCGGCGTCCTGGAGCCTTCTCAGCCGGTTTTTCATCTCCTGTTGCATCTTGGGTTGTGACTCTGCAGGCTTCATGTTTGTTTATTGTTATTAGTATTAATTTCGATTCATACATATATATCGGCAGATGATTTTTCACTACTGATTAGCCGGGATAAGGAGGGTGTGGAGAATCAGTGAAGCCTTGAAAGTTTAGCACTGCTCCACTGATGCTCGTGATAGAGGAGAGAGCACTGCCAGGGAGATGCGATGGATGTGACAGCCTGGAAAAATGGACTTTGCTGCAGTTTTTTAATAGGTTGAGTTTGCATTTGTCAAGGTCCCAAAAGGGATGTTGCAATGAGCAAGATGAGAACTCTGCTGATAGTCTTACCTGTGTGGGTGGATGTGAAGAGCTGTAACTTAGAGAGATTATTCAAGAGAAAAAAAAGTGAGCGGGAATTAGATGCTGTCTGGATATGAGTGCAGCTGAAGATAACAGCCTGGTTTATGGACTCAGGGGAGAAGCTTTATGCAGTGACTGTGAACAGAGTGTTTAGCAATCTTGGAGGGGGATGGGGGGGTCTGGAGCTGAAGAAGGGGCTGGGGCAGATGCCATCAGAGCAACGGAGCAGGGCAAAAGCAGGGGATGGATCAGATCCAGGATCTGGGCATGCGCTTACGGGAGGAGTGGGAAAACCAGCACAGAGAGGGTAAAATGCAGGTAGACCCGTTGGCATAAGCTGGGGGCGGGAGGGGAAGGAGGATGGTGCTGTGTCACAGAGCTGCATGGCAAGGGCAACCAAACGTCCCATGCACACCACATCAGGGAATGCAGAGCCTGGGAAGAGTTTGGAAAGCCTTTGCCTGTGCCCCCTGTGCCAGGGGGTGGAGAGGCAGGACTCCTCCTGCCCCAGGAGGATGGAGAGCTCTGCATGGCCCAGCCCAGCCCGGGCCAGGGGCTTCCCACAGACCCCCAGGGCGAGGAGCATGGGAAGACCTGCTGAAGGTGTCCTTCTTGAGGGTGCATGGGCCTGAAATCGTTGTCCTGTGCCGCACTGAACACGGGCAGATGGAGAGAGCTCTTTGCATCTAGGCTGTGCACTGGGAGATCCAGTTCAAAGGACGGCCGTGTGCATTTGTAATGTACTGCCAGGAGGGCTGAAGCCTGGTGAAGTGCAGGAAGCGTTATCTTCATCCTTAATCCTTTTCCCCAGGGCAACCTCAAAAATGACTTCAGAGGGGCTTTTGCTGTGTTGAGACGACCTACAGAGCAGCGGTAAGGCGGCCGAGTGGGATGTGCCAGCACTGCTACACGGGCTGCTGTTGCTGACGAATTTTTCTTTACTGAGGATGACAGTACAGAGCCAGAGACGCTGCAGCGGGTTGTGGTGGGGTTGGGTCAAAACGGTTCTCCATCACTCCTGTGCTACGTGTAGCACTGAGATTCGGTGCGTCAGGGCTGGGCAGTTATTAACATCGGCGTTGATAGGCTTTGCCTTCCTGAGAGAGTACAGTATATCAGCCTGCAGCGCCAAACTGCCCCGGAGTAATCAGAGCCTGTTGTCACGGCTGAGAAGTGTGGTGGGACTGCGTATTCCGATCATAATTCTTGTGCTGTCAGGGAATAACGCTCAGGAAACACAAGTTACCACTTACAAATTAGTGTGGAAGTTATTAGCCTCCTTTTGAATGAAATCATCTGAAGTTCAGTATTTAAAGAGCACCTTCTAACCCAAGCTATCATTTTATTTAAAGTGCTTAAGCAGCTGCATTTCTGTATACAAATTTCACTGTCAACTCGCTTGCTTGTACTATTATTTGTTGTCCTTAAAATGGCTGCAAATGCTTCCTCCAGCCACTTAGCATTACCAGGCAGTGTCCTGCCACAGCACTGAGCTGTAACCCAGGACGGCGGCTTCTCTGACTATCTCGTAGATTTTATTTAGCACCTGAGCAACGGCAAGTAGAAATGTTAAACCCAGCAAACCGCAAAACCAAATTATGTTTCTCTTTGTGTAGATGCATGCGTTCGTGTTCAGAACATTTTGAGGGAGCAGTGGTACAGCCGGCCTCCTCGAGTGAAGGGTGGGGGGGACGGTCAGGCTTAGGGGGCTGTTTGCAAACTGATTTGCGATACGCACGTTGGACTTAATGAAGGGTGGGTTCATAAAATATTTATTAATCTCTTGCTGGCGAATTTCTAATGTGTAATTTGCAGGTCTTTACTTTTTGCCTCCCAACTGCAGCTGCTTGAACTCCAAGACCTACCCGAGCCCCTTTCTGGAGGGGGACTTGCACCCCCAGTCCGAGCGGGGAGGTGGTGGGAGGTTTCTGACTCCAGAGACAGCGCATCGTTACGCCACGGCGTGCCTCCCCAGCCCTAATTACAAGGACTAAGTGACCTTATGTCCCCCCCTCTGCTCTGATGTCCTGGCAGCAGGTTGCAAGGTGACGCTGTGACTCCCCGCACATCGTGACCCACACTCCTGCTGGACCTTGCGGGGACTGGCACGGGGGTGGCCGTTGTGCCGAGCACTCCGGTGGGCAGCGGCGCAGCCTTGGCCCCGGCGCTGCACGGCTGGTGTAGAGCAGCAAGCGCTCGGCAGCAGGATGGAGCAGGGGGGCTGCAGGCTGCTCGCCCGTGGTGCCTGCTAGGAAATGAGGGGCTAGCGATCTCGCATACCCTAAGTGCCATGCAGAACCAAATGTGAGCAGCTGCGTGCCCCATACATAGAATCATGGGATCATTTAGGTTGGAAAAGTCCTTTAAGATCATTGAGTGCAACCATAAAATTCAGTCAATGCTACTGCTGACACAGGGTTTTTTCTCCCCAACAACTGTGGAAATCCCTGTTCATAATCACTGTCTTCAAATACACAAAGCGAGCGGCTTGGTTGGACTCCAGTTATTTCACACAGGGACTGCCCTGACCTTGCTGCCTGCCTGCCCTTCCTAGCGTCGGTGCCTGCCTGCGCTGCAGCCCAGTCGCTCTCGGGAGCACAGAGGAGCTGCCTGCACGTGAGGGCAGCGTTGGCAGGAGTTTGGCACGGGGATCCCTGGTCCGAGATGCGGGAGAACTAGAGCAGATGATGTGGAGCAGCCTGGCACCGGGGGCTGCACGGCCGCAGCTCCCCACCTCGGCAGCACCCAGCCAGCTCAGACCCTTTGGACGCAAAGTTTTTGAACAGGGTCTATTCCCACCGTTATTCATAACGAAGTACAGTGAAAAGTGAACGTTTAGTGCAGTACCTGGTGAGCTTGCATAAAAACAAAGACTTCATTTAAGAGTTGTCAGTTTTACTGCCCATATCATAAAACTTCTGCGAAAATGATGTGCAAACTGCTGTAACTGGGAAGTGTGCGGAAGAATAGGTTTGGGTCAGCTGTGGTTTGAGCTGAGCGCTGAGATATGCATTGAGTGTTGCTGCTGTGGAGTCGTAACTCCCGGGTTTAACATAAGGGAGGTTGTTATACTTAGGCAACTGCCAAAACTGAATTATGCTAGTCGTTATGTTTCTGATAAGAGAAATGCTTTTAGCAAATTTAATTAGGGAGCTGCAAACTTTTTTAAAATGTAAATTAGCTCATTGACTGCAAAACTAGAAATTATACGTGAATAGATTACAGCTTGTTTTCAAGTATTAATAATTGTTTTACTGATCCAAAAATAATATGGTTTGCATTTTGCAGTCTGGTTAAAAATCCCCACACTATGTACCAGTGTTTCGGATCCAGCAAAGCAGCGGTGAGGCAGCCGCGCCTTGCAGAGCTGCTCCGGCTTGCTGTGGGCAGTACAGCTCAGGGAGAGGGGGACCGGGAAGGGATGTGGGGTTTCAGGTGTGCTTGGAAGACTTTGAGATGCCATTCTCGGCAGGGATTTCTCCCTTGCTCTCCCCCAGCGCATTTCCTCCTCCCGGCATCTGCTGCTGCCTCTCCCTTCCCCTGCAGCGCAGGACGTCAACCAGCAAGCTGGTGCAACCTCAAGAGCATCCTTCCTCTGGGCACTGTCCATCTCTGCCACCTTCCCATCCAGTAGTCCCCACCCAAGCTCTTTTACTTCTGACCTGCCGGGGAGGGAGGGGCAGGCAGGGGGACTCGCTGGGAGACCAGTGATTTTCCTGAAACTGGACAGACTTTCTAGGGCTGAGGTGGGAAAGCATCTTTGCAGACGTCAGGCGAAAAGTCATGGTAAATGCAAACCAGGAAAGCTGCTGCCCTCAGCTGCACCAGCACATCGCTGTCGTCAGACTGCCTTAAGCACGAGAAGTACCCGGGAAGCTGCTGAGCGCTTGGAAAGCTGGATCCGTGCTGCCCAGCCCGCAGCACAGTGCCCCTGAGATGGGGTGTCTCACGATCTGGCACCCCACGTTTGGGGACTTGAGGTCAAGGTTTGCCACAATGTCAAATTGCTGGAGTCCACAACATGGCCCCAGTTAGCAGCCTGCCTTTCAGAGGACGGGTTGCCACACTTGCTGTGAGCTGGGATCTCACTGTCCCAGCATCCTAAATCCCACTGAGTGTCATTGCTATCCAAATGTGAATCAACAGGATCTTAACATTTTCACTGAGCTCCCCTGTTGAGGTATTTAAGAACTTTTCATATTTAAGAATGCCTAATTAAGCACGCTATAACATATGCCAAGGTTGTATGTGGTTAAAATGTGGGGTTTTACATCCTGTGTGTTCAAGGAGTGATACAAAACCCATCAGAGCCAGGGAGAAGTCAGCAGGTTGATTGTCTTTCGCACCCCTGATCTTCATTTCTTTGGGGGGCACCTTTCATTCTGGAAGCCCCTTAGTAATGAAATTATGGCAAGGTGTCTCTAGTCCTCTCTCCTCTCTGTCAGGGAGAAAGTAAGCAAAAAGCCACAGTGAAGGGATGAAGCAAAGCAGAGGCCTGACCGGTGCCAGTGAAGCAGTCGGTCTCTGATGGATGGGCTGGTACTCTGCTCCATCCAAGGTGTGAGGGGAACTGTGCTGATGACTTAGGACAGGATCAGGACTCACTATTATGTCAAAATGTGTCTTAATGTTTAAGAAGGTTTCCCTTCAGGTTATAAAAAAGGCTCCTGCTGACATATAGTCCATATTTCTCTACTCTTGTTTTTCCTACCATTACACGTATCTGTACACGCAGCCTTAGTCAAGCACAGTTGCACAGGACAATACGCAAACATTCGTGAGCTCACCCAAATTACTTGCATTGCTGCAGTGTCCAGAGTCCTGCTGATGGACCACCCCTGGCAATCCCAGGCCTTATACAAGCACGGGACGGAAAGGTGCCTCTGCAAGGCAAGGAGCCGTTGACAAGTGCAGGGAGAGAGGGGTAGAAGGCAAGGAGATGCACAGCTCAGCGTGCTGGGCGGTGGCTGAGGCATCGGCACATGCTGTGGGCATTGTGGCAAAGCAGAGCAGGAAGGAGGGATGAAAGAAGTAATGCATGGCTTTGTGGATGTTTATGGGGATTTCCTCCAAGTCCAAGATGTGGCAGAACAAGTAGCAAAGGTCTTTACATTGTCCTGCTGAGAAGAGTCACAGGATTTTTCTCTGCTTCAGCAGAGAAGACAGAAATCAGATCCCTCCGTAGTTTTCTTTTCTCAAGGGTGAACAAACCTCAGTTGCCCTTATCTCTGCTCATCACCATCACGGTGTCCTCCTGCTGGGCGCAGTTCCTGACCATCCCGGTGTCCTTCTCCATGTGGGCTTTCTCCACGACGCTGGAATCTCTCCGGAGGGCCGGTGGCCCCTAGATGCCATCTCGCGGGTGCAGAATGGAGCAGATCCCTTCCCGGGACCTGCTGCCTGCGGTCCTGGCACTGCCGCGCAGTGTGTGGTTGGCCTTCGGGGCTGCGAGGGCACCCCACGGGCTCCCGTCCAACCTGCCCACCGGCAGATCTGAGCAGCCAGAGCAGCCGGGCTGTGCAGGACCTTCACAGGGAAGCCACCCAGCTTATCTGCTCACAGATCATTTTTATGCTCACAAGAAAAAAAGGAGAGATGTGACAGACGTAAAAAAAGACACACAGTCTAATCTGCTTTCTCCTTTCTTCTGCCCCCATTTTTTTCCCCAAACGTAGATCATAGGCAAGCACCTCTGCATATAACTATGACATAAGTTATTATTAAGTAATATTAGTTCTTCTATATCTGCTGTTGAGGAAAAGCAGGTTCTTCTTGATGAATTCTCTGTGTAATAGTCAAAAGTTTTGCATTACTATAATTAGTGGCTTAAACTTGTGTTTATAAGTCAGTCATTTAAGAGCTTACTTTAAAATGTGTTTGCATTCAGAATTTTATATCAACTGCAAGCTCTAGCTAGCTCGTATGTTCACAGGCAGATAATGACCTAAAAATTAAGAAAATTATATGCTTATCCAGTCCATTCACTCACTCTGTGAGTTAATTATTCTCCCCTATGGATACAGGAGGAGAAGAATACTAAATTGAATCTGTGACCTGAAGGGCAGAGGGAAAGGAATTTGTTTAAAAGAAAGAAGCACCCAGTCCTTCTGCTAGTCACTGCCTGAGAGTATATGCATATTTCAACATGACCATTTCATGAGGTTCTTGTATCTCTTTCCTCCAGTCTTGCTCTCCTTTTTCTTTGTAAATTTATGCTACCTGGAGCAGGTCCTCTGTCTGGAGTGCGCACAAGCCAAATTTTACACTCCAGCAGTAGATGAAATACATAAAAAATCTAAGGTTTGGTTATATTAATGAGCTTTAAGATATAATTGGCAGAGGTTTTAAATGCCCAGTCTAAAGCCCCCATGGAGTTTGGAAGGATCTTTGGTCCCAGCCTGCCTGCAGGACCCTAGTGCAGTAGGGGGAGCCGTGATCCCTGTGGTGTGTTGTTACGGCCTTTGCTGTTGCACAATAAGAAATTTTTGGGAAGTGATTATGGCCTGTGGCACAGGGAGAGATGTAGTCCCCGTATATTGGTTTAGTTTGCTTCTCTGCTAACGGTTCATTCTCAGAAGAATAAATCAAGCTCTCAGCTCTGCTTTAAGAGCTTGTTCCTCTTTTCAGGCTTTCCCCCCCCCCCGCCCCTTTGCACTAAACTTCACACAGTTACCCAGTGCTGAGGCATGTAAGTAGATGATGTTGCCCATACCTAGGAACTGGAGGTACACCAGAAGGCAGCTTCCCCAGCACAGCCTAAGGAGCTGACTGCTATGGAGCAGCGTGGCGGGTGCGAAACACAGCCATGAGCAGCGTTTTCTGTGCTGCCTCCCACCCCCAGCCCATCTCTGCACTCCTCCGTCGTGGGCTTTCCCTGCGGCGCGGATGCTTCGGTTTTGCATTGCACGAAAGCGTCGTCCTCTTCTCAGTTAGCCCTGTTCAGTGAGGGGTCCAAGGGCTGAAGGGATGTCTGCCTCATTTCTGCATTTCTCCCAGATGTGAGCCGTGACAGCTGAAAGCTGCCTGTGCTCAGGAGAGATGAGACAAAGGTGTGTGTGCACTGTGGAGGCCAGTTGAATATTTCCAAGTCGATTAGCATAACGCCTTAGGGTTAATTTTAGCTTTGTGTAGAAAGGCACGGAAATTGCAACAGGGCCAGGAGGCTGATTTTTCTCTGTACCATGTGGGGTATGGTAGGGCTTGGATGGGGAAAGTGGACGTGGAAAACCATGGAAGTGGTTTTCTTTGTGGAAGGAAGGGGATGTTTCTTAGGTGTTTTGGAAGCTCCAATCATTGACATCTCTTCCCATTTTTACCTTGGACTAACCAGTGCAGTGTGGGGCTCTCCAGCTCCCGCTGGTAGGTATGGTGTGCAAGGTGCCAAACAGCAAGAGAAAAACCAGTCTTGGGAACTACCCGTGCTAAGCAAAGCTTTGGGGGCATGCTGTCTGGCACCAGAGGACCCCAGTAAAGCCCGTGGGCTGTGTGCAGCCTGCCAGGCCGATTCACCCAGCACTGTTGGGCTGTGGTGGAGCACAGCTGCCTGCAGCGTGCACACCGCTGCCAGGGGAGCTGCCAGTCTTCTCTAGCCATCCAGTGAAACGTCTGAAGTGCCTCATAATCTTTCCTGCTTGAAATGTGATTTTGTGCTTTCGTTTATTTTTTTAGCAGGTTGGGTGTGGGGCAAAAGTCACAGACTGGTTGAGGTTGGCAGGGACCTCTGGAGGTCATCTGGTCCGACCCCCTGATCCAGCTCAGGACTGTGTCTGGTCAGGTTTTGAGTATCTCCAAGGATGGAGACTCCACAACTCCTCTGGACAACTCGTGCCAGTGTTGGACTAACCTCACAGGGAAAAAAAAGCGTTCTCTTGTGTTCAGGCAGAATTTTATGTTTTTTAATTTGTGCCTCTTGTCCTGTCAGTGGGCACCGCTGAGAGGAGCCTGGCTCCATCATCTTCATTCCCCCCCACCAGGTATTTATCCATGTGGATAAGCTCCTCTTGTGTTAAAATAAAAGTGTAATTGCAAATTACTATGGCACTGGGGCAGGGTAATCTGTAATGAACTCCAGAGCCACAGTAATGCAGAACGGTCCCTCTAGATACAGTGTGCAAAGGTTCTTTGGGGATTTGCTCTTCCTGCCAGAAATGTCTTTGATGGTGAGAGTGAAGTCATGAAAGGTTCATCTGCTGGAGGCAACGGGTTAGTGTGCTTCTGTGGGAGAAATAGATGAATAGTGACTAATTGTGAATGATCCTGAGAAATAGCCTTCTTAATTGACAAACTCAAGGTAAGTCCTTTTTCTTGTACGTAGTGAAAGAAAGATGAGCCCTTAAATTCTGCAGTGTCGTGCTTCAGGCACATTATGGCCAATTTTGCTGGTCACATGTATTATATGCTGAAGGTCATGAGTACAATTCTGTGTTTGATCTTCCTCGTGATAGAAAAGGCCAGAGAGGTGTCGAATCCTTGATAAACGGTGTTGGTTAGAGCAATCTCCAGCATAAGTAAGGAAAATTTTAGTTGTCCTAGAAAAGCTCCAAGAATAAGAATTGTTTGGGGAATAACTGGGGAGGGCAAAACTTTGACTGGCGGACCCAGAAAAAAAAATAGGAATTTTGCTTTTGTCCTTGTGGAAAGGACTAATTTATTGATATGTGTCAGGAGAAGAAATGTCTTTTAAGATTACCTGCAGGTGATAAAATGAACAGAACACAAATCCTCTGAAGCTGTGTCACCGATATGCCATTCTTTGTGATTGTTAGAAAAGTTCAAGAAGTGAGATATGGACGTCTGCATCATCTGAGCACAGAGAGGGAGATCAAAAGGTGATGTACTTCACTGAAAAGACCAGAGCGACTGCAAAGCACTGAACATGTCAAGATACTCTGCAAGCACTCAGTGTTAGTAAATGAAGAGCAGCAGATTCTGCTAAAGAGGTGTATTTGTATAAACTTGGCGAATAAGCTATTAAGGTCAATTTGTGCCAGCATTACTTGGTACTGAGAGGTGTTTTATTATGGGCTAAGCTGGGCTCTGCTTTGTGAGCAGCTGGAGCAGCTCAGAAGTTACCAGGTGCAGCTGGAGGTCGCCACCGCGGCTGCGAGCGCTCCCTGATCCGCTTCAGCGCACGCTCGGCCAGGTAGACTGTAGCTTTCAACCACAGTTTAAGCTAGCAAGCTAATTTTGTCTGAAATCGGATGGGCTCGGGAGCAATGAGATGGCCTTTTTCAACCGTTCAGCTGAAGAGGAGAAAACAGTACCCAGGGAAGGGGAAGAAATAATATATCCCCTTTACTGCTAGAAGCTAGTAAGAGAAGTAGGAACAGTAAAGAACTGATTAATCTTGAGCAGAACTAGGGCTGAAAATGCATCAGTACAAAACTGATTGTGAAAACCCTCCGCGACCACCACCAACTGCTCCTGCTCGGACTGCACCAGGACTCAGGCATCTTGATTTTCATTCTCCGGACTTGGGGCCGCCCCAGGCTATTCCCATCGTGTCTGTGTGCTGTGTGCTGGTGCTTGTGCAGGAGCGTGGCTGGGTGTACCTGCCTGGTGGGGAGGAGCGATGACATTTTCATCTTTCGTAGGACAGCTCTAGGAGCGCATAACGCTGTTCAGCAGTGACATTGAGTTGTTAATGCCATTCAAAATTGTATAAGGCACTTGGTGTTTTGTTTTAAAATTCCAGAAGATGGCAAATGCTGTTCTTACCTCCTTGCTGATGGGTATTCAAGAATCAAAGTACCAAAAAGAAATACGTGGTGCAAGAAGCTATCACACGGCACCCAGCCACGTCCTTGGGGAAATTAAGTCAAAGACCTTTGTTTGTGGGCATTATCAGCTGAGCAAAGCCTGAGGACTTGATTTTATACCCTGCTGGGTATAAAGCACTGACTGAGATGATGAGAAGAGCAAATAAAGTGAAGTACAGGGAGGATTATTATGGTTATCTTTAGTTAGGGGTTATTGAACCTATGTCTGCTAGATTTGTTAGCAGGAGTGTAAGTATACTATTTAATAAATGAATGAGTTTCTGGTTAAGAACTCCAAAGAGTTACCTGAGCTTTATGGGAAGTGTGCCTGCAGGAAATTTGTCCCATAACTTCAGGTGAGCTTTAAGTTTTTGACCCTGTAAGTCTATTACTAGTTAGAGAAGGAGAAGGACCTGATCCTACTCCAGCTCCAAGCACTGAAATAGCTAGTGCCACTGAAATAGCGAAATCTAGTCTTACTGTGGTGCTGTGAGGAGCCTGTCTGACTTCAAAAAGAAATCCTCTTTGAAAATAGCGATTCGTGCTGTTCTGTTTGCTGTAGCTGCTTCATCTCAGGTCTCTTCTCAATAGTCTGGAGTGAACCTAAGCACAGGCTCTTGCAAAGAGTCATTACATGGCACGCTGGGAGGCTTTCGGGGCTAAAATGCAGTGGTTGCTCTGCCTTTAACTTTGGCATGAGCTGAAGGGTTGTGAAGCAGATACACGTGTGATCACAGAAACCTTTCTGTACTGTAATGATTGGTACTATTTTCCTCTTGAACATGAACAATTTTGAGGGAGAGCTAGAGCCTTTAATGTGGCAGCAGCAAACACTTGAAAGTGATTAAGTCACACAGGGCTGGAAGAAAAACAAGCACCACTGACTGTCACCGGCTTCTCCGGAGGGGAGCATCTGCAGTCTCCTCTGACCACTCCCCTCCCAGTTTAGCCCCAGTGCCGCTCTCGAACCAGGGCACTGCTGCAGCAGGAGCCTCGCTGGGTGCTGCCCTCCCCATGGGAGCATCAGCCCCGCTCCTCCAGGCGCTCCTTCCTTCAGTGGTCCAAATGAATGGGGCTGGTGGTGGCCAAACTTCTCCAGGGCAGGACGATTCAGTGCAGAAGCTCTCCAGTTAGACACTGTGGTCACAAATTAGCTTGAATCAGTGACAAAGGAATTACAAATCTGCAGAAATACACTACTTGTGCTAGCAGTCAGGGTCTCAAATGCCACAGAAATGGGGTTTGCAACCAGAAATGGCTGGGAACCGCTGGTGAGGAGAGAGGAGTGTGGCGGCGCCGAGGCTCGGCTCAGTTCCTGCCCTAGCTGTCATCTTCTGAATGGCGTACCTCGCCTTCCAATCTCTGAGACACGTGCGTCAGTGCTGCAGGACCCAGTTTTGGGTCCCTCCTCCCTCGCGTGGAAATAACGCATGTTTTGCTCTGGCTTCGTGGTATTTATGTATGCAAAGTGGAGCAACTTAAGGGAAAGGAGCAGCATCTCTTCTCCAGCATAGCCTGGCATCAGTGTGCTGCATTGCACATTTGTCATCCATGGGGACTGGGTGTGTGATTTTTCATGAAAACCCATGAAACCCGTGAAATAATGGCCAGGTCCCTCATTTTAATATGAAGATGAACCCGTGCGTTCATATGAAGATGATCCTCTGTTGGGTCTGAGCAACACCAGACAGTCTGTCCAGTTTGGACACTGCCTGTGAAGAGACATGTGGGCTAGCTGGGGAGGACCCAACGGGGAACAGCAGAGACAATCAGAGAACTAGTAAAGCTGCCATATGAAGGAAGATTAAATGAAGCAGAAATGTTTAGTCTGGAGAAGAGTGATTCCAGGACAGCGGGCAGCAGTTATCTTTACGTCTACAGTAGCTCCACCAAGGAAGGGATAAACTGCTCATCCCTTTGTAAATGACTTGGATGCAGAACTGGAAGGAACACTAATTAAGTTTGCTGATGATGCAAAATTGGGAGGAGCTGTTGACACTCTTGAGGGCAGAGAGGCCCTGCAGAGAGATCTGGACAGACCGGAGAGCTGGGCAATCACCAACCAAATGAAGTTTAACAATCCATCAAGTGCCGGATTTTGCACCTGGAGCACGGCAACCCTGGCTGTACAGACAGCCTGGGGGGCGAGAGGCTGGAGAGCAGCTCTGCAGAGAGGGACCTGAGGGTTCTGCTCGACGGCAAATTGAACATGAGCCCACAGCATGCCCTGGCAGCCGAGAGGGCCAGCCGTGCCCTGGGGGGCATCGAGCACTGCATTGCAGCCGCTCGAGAGAGGGGATGGTCCCGCTCTGCTCTGCGCTGGGGCGGCCTCACCTCGAGCGCTGGGGGCAGGTTTGGGCGCCGCAGGACATCAAGGATATAAAGCTGCTACTGGAGAGTGCCCAGAGGAGAGCCATGAAGGTGGTGAAGGGTTTAGAGGGGAAGCCGTACGAGGAGCAGCTGAAGTCACTTGGTTTGTTCAGCGTGGACAAGAGGAGGCTGAGGGCAGAGCTCATCGTGGTCTGCAGCTTCCTCACAAGGGGAGGAGGAGGAGGAGGGGCAGGCGCTGATCTCTTCTCTCTGGTGACCAACGATAGGACCCGAGGGAATGGCAGGAAGATGAGCCAGGGAAGGTTTAGGTTGGATATTAGGAGAAGGTTCTTCCCCCAGAGGGTTGTGGAGCACTGGAACAGGCTCCCCGCGGAGGCCGTCACGGCGCCAAGGCTGGCGATATTCCAGAAGCACTTGGACATCGCCCTCAGAGCCATGGTGTGAATTTGGGGCTGTCCTGTGCAGGGACAGGAGTTGGACTCGATGATCCTTGTGGGTCTCTTCCAACTCAGGACGTTCTGTGATTCTATGATTCTATTCTTTCTGCGGCTCTTGCAGACAGGACTAGGAGCGATGAGCCAAAATTACAACAAAGAGGAGCTGAGTTAGATATAGGGGAAAAATGTTATTTTTCTACTGTGTGTTGAGAGTCCTGGAAAACATCAGTCTTAGAGGTTTTACAGTAATGAATGAACAAACATACAGTGAGGACAGCCTAATTCTACTTGATCTTGCATTGGGTACAGGGAGAAGTTAGTTGGTCATTTGAGGTCCCTTCCAACCCTACGTGCTATGATTGTTAGATAGTATTAAATGTCTTCTAATGTGCTATATAATAACTTTTAAGATCAAGACTTAAGGGGCAAATGTTAGAACAGCAGTAGTGGTGGAGTCATTTTCTTAGAAAACAACCACAGAGAGATCGAGCAAAATATCATCAGGTTTCAGCAAACCTAGATCATCCAAATGCAACCAATGCGTCAAACATCTGTGATTAACAATTCATTAAAATGGGTATTTTGTCCTATTGAAACTGTCTCAGAGATATTATTCCTTTTTCCTTTTCATGTTGAAACTTTCCAGCACGATCTTGGCTGTCGTGCAGCTGGAAGGTGCTAAGCATTGCAGATGAAGAGGAGCAGGAGGTGAGGGCTAGGGCGGCATGCCTGGGAGCACTGGCTGCACAGAAAAATGTATTATTTTTGTAGGAGTGGGTTTTTTTTTTCCCCTCATAAACTTTGAAACAGATGAGCCTAGAAATGCTATTGCAGTTCATCATAACATATCATATTCTTCATTGTTTTAGGCCCTTGGTTTGCAGTCAGCTTTTAATGGATCATCTCAAAAATGGCTTAAGGTTTCGTCATGACTTTTCATTACACAAAGAACAAACAGATGTCTTGGGCTACGTTTATTGTAGATTAAGGGCAACATTGCCTGAAATAGTAAATCTCTGCAAGACAGAACACAGGAATAGAAAGTGTTTGTGTGTTTTGGTCTGCATTTCAGTGACTGGAGAAGTGTTGGGCTTCTTTGCCACCTCTCTCAGGTCAGAATAGTCTTGAGTCTTCACAGTTGTCCTCCCAGCCAGAGAATAAAATGTTTTCTGCTACCAACCACCACATTACACAAAAGAGGAGGGTTATGGGTGCCTTAAAGCAGGTTTGTGTTCAATCTGGTTAGCATCAGCTGGAGAAGTGATGCTATCAATGGCATACATTACAGGCAAAGGAAAGTGCAGATAAAGAGCTTAAACACAGGGCCGATGATTCATGTCGTGTGTTGCTGTACCCTAAGTAAATGGTATTGTGAAGCCGTGTGAGGGGTCCTGGGAGCGTGTATGGTTTGTGCACAAATCACCAGAAAAACAGTATCTTAACCACCCGAGATTATAGATAAACTAAATATTTTTGATTAATGGGCATGACCCAGGCTGAACAGCTCAGGGCTGTGGGATATGGGCTCATAAGTTACAAAATAAGATCCTTTTAGTACTCTGAATTGATTTAGACCAGTTCTTTAGATTCAGAAGTCAGGAGCTCTGAAGAAATAACTAGGCTATTGCTTTCAAATGCTTCCTGCTTTTGAAACGAAACTCTCATTGAATTTTCATTTCACTGACACAATACTTTAATGCACTTGTGTGCAAAATGGCAATTTTGAAACGAGTCTTTCTTATGTATGAATTTTTAATGACATATACAATAAATGTATGTAAATCTTTCACAAGTCAAATTCTAAAGTAATAGATCAGGTTGAATCTAGAAATAAACCCTAGTCTGGATTTTGCTGGGGCTCAACTCTAGACAACCTGTGCCTGCTTTTCAGATGTGGTATGCATTTTCCATTAGCTGCCTATTGATTCCAGCTGGGTTTACAAAGGCTTCTGAGTCTGTACCAAAACAATTCAAATGAAGTGCTCCTGCTCCCCTATCTGAAACAGTGGATGTCCAAAGTGAGAGTTTAAAGTGTGTTTACTAGAATTCCAGTAGTCCAGCACAAAGGACCTATCTCCTGCCACCTGTGGGAGTCCTCAGAGAGTGACAGGGGGAGGTGGTGGGGCAGGATGGGTTGGAGTTTGCTGCAAGTGGAAGATGAGCCCTCCCATGCAAAGCAATTGCCTTGCCCTGCAATAACCTTTAGCCATGGTCCAGATGGGTCAACTTCATCTCTGGGATCTTACAACTTCTGTAGAAATATTAGAGGTGATCTAAGCCTGTGAGGCAGCCTGGCCTGTTTGAAGTGGATAAAGAAGTGCTGAAGACTGTGAATCTTCCTTAGGAAGCCTTATGCCGTGTTTTGGAACTGCTTCCTCAGCTCCTGGGGAGGTTTGTTGCATATGGCCATTAATATTCATCAGCCTGCTCGGGGCAGAGCAGCATCTTCGTTAAGGGCAAGTTCTCCATCACATACACACATACACCTGAGCAGGCAAAATTCATTCCATTAGTCACGTGTTTGCTTGTTCTTCAGTTGAGAAATATTTGTTGATAAGGGAGCTGCTGTCTGAGTTTGTGTTAATATTTTCCCTAGCAACAGGCAGGCAACATTAAGGCTATAGATACTTCTAGGAGGTGTGTGGCTTTAGAGGTCTCGCTCTTCATGGTCATGGACTCCAAATGCTCTCTCCACTGACTCCTTTGTGGTTTAAAGCTGGTGAAGATGCAAAGTGTCCCATTTGTTCTCTGGGAGCTGGATTCTGGTTTCCATTTAGTTGGTCCCACTGCGTTTCTTTAACTACAGCCTCTCATGAGGGATCTCAGATAAAGGCTGGTAATTTAATTTCTGGAATTTGATTTGCAAAGAACTTGGCTCTAATGAAGTGTCTGTTCCAGGCAGGAGGCTGCAAGGTATGGGGCACCTTGCACTTCAGCCTTCCCTAGACTGTCAATCCCAAGACTTGTGTTGGCTTTATCATGGGTGTGCCATATAGTACTGAACCTAACTTCATCTCTGGGGAGCATTTTACAAGAGATACTGACATTCGCTGACACTGGTGCGTCGGCCGCAGTCTGTGGGCAGTATGAAGTGAGCAATGTTCCGCTGTATCCCAGCCCTTCCCGCCTTCTGCCGCTGGGCATCCTTCTCCTCAGTGCTGCAACAGAAATTCAATCCTGGGAAGCAGAGTGGGTTTGCTGACAGTGCCGGATGTACCGGAGGGCAGGAGCTGGGGTGGATTGCAGATCCACTGGTGGAGCCAAGGGGGCTTTGTCCAGGCGCCGGATTGGTGCTGCAGGCACAGTGACATTAGTGGGGGGGCTCTGGGGCCATGCAAATGTCCATTTGGCAATGTGTCCTCCGGAAGAGAAGTACTGAGCTTGAAATTCTCTTGTATATCTCATTTCCAGTTAAATTGGACTAACACCATTGATTTATATTGGCAGTACAATCTAAGCTGCATGTTGTTGCTGCAGAGCTGTATTGTGCGACCGCATTTGTGAAAACACAGGTGACATTTAGGGATTTTCTCACACATAATCATTCTTAGTAGAAAACAGAGCATGAAGCAGAAAGTGAAATAGGCTCTTAAAGGACATAGCTGGTACAAATGACTGACTCAGTTCCCGTGAGTTTCATTGGCACATCCCTAGAAGTGTCAAAACAAAACAAAATGCACCAGCACTGCTCCGGTTGCTCCTTCTGGCTGATCAGCTGGAAAATTTAAATTGCAGAAGCCAAAGGATTTTACCTGCCTGTCCTTACCTCCACGGGGACCTGTGGAGTTTGGTCCTGTGCTCTGTAGAGGGATGGCTGGAAGAATCGCTCAGCTGGCACTAAGCGACGAGGGCTGATGTTCAATGTGGAGGAGCGGGCAAGGAGGTGATGGAGAGCAGCACCAAGGAACCCACTTGGAGGCTGCTCCAGTGTCCGTCAGGTGGAGTCTGCCATCTGCCCATCCTTGTTCCCGAGTTCCCATCAGCTGTACAGTGGTGTTTGCTCCCTTATCTTTAGGCAATTGCGCTTGTTGGACACAGAGGAAAAACATCTGCCATTTCTATGCAGATTAGCTGCTTATCGTGCTGTGCTTTAAATATCTTTAAATGCTATTTTCTCCTTCCATCTTTCCATTCTAGATAAATTATTGAAAAATCTGTCAAATAGTTTCACACATGCGTTTGGCTGTAATTAAAGAAAGAGGAGTTTTTAATTGATTTTAATATTATATTACAAGCACAAAGCCTTTCCAACAGCCTGTCACGGGAAGTCTAGCACAAGAGTAGCTGAGGCACTGTGCTTCATTTTCTGTTGCTTTTGGCCCAGATCTCTAAGGAAATGGGATATCTGTGAAAGCACTGTTTGTCCCCAGTTAATAAATGTTGAATCTTCTGGATATTTCAGCCAAAGTTGACAAGGAGGAGAAGGATCAAATGTTGACTTGTGGGAAAGTGTATGTTGGGAGCTTACCCTTAGATATTAGTGTGCCCGTGCTCACAGCATGACTTGATCTTAATTCTTTTATTTTTTCCTTTCTGAGATCCTGTACTGCACAACCCACTGCCAAAATAATGTTTTCTAGTTTAGTGCTGAAAGCAAAAACTAGCCTTTACTTAAAAAAAAAACCACCGAAATTCAGTGCCAGCCTTCATAAGGCTCAATTTAATGCCCCAGTTGTGCCCTTTCCCAGCAGCAGATCTACCTGCATGTTGGTAGATTTTCCAGAAAATATTTTTCAGTAGCCAACTGTTACTTGGAAGTGTTTGGGAACTTTTTCCTCTTTTAACAACCTGATAGCATTTTCAATAAGAAAATAATGAAAGTAGATGCTTTATGTAATGTAATGTCTCCCACCTGTTGTATGTAAAAATATTTTTTAACCTCTCTCTCTTTCTTCCTAGAACAGTACAGTGATTTGTAATACATTCCAATTTTTTATTATCATTTATTTTTTTTCCAGAATGGGTTTCAGTTCCAGATTAAACCCTTAGAATAAAATATAATAAAATCATAGAATGGTTTCGGTTAGAACGGACCCAAACCACCCAGTACCGGGGAACTTTATGGAGCGATAAATCTTGAGTGAGCTCACCAAGCAAGTGCAGGACAACCAGGGGATCAGGCCCAGCCAGCACGGCTTCATGAAAAGCAGGTCCTGCCTGACCAACGTGATCTCCTCCTATGGCCAGGGGACCTGGCTGGTGATGGGGGACAGGCTGTGGATGTTGTCTGCCTGGGCTTTAGTAAACCCTTTGACATAGTATCCCACAGGATCCTCCCAGAGAAGCTGGTGGCTCATGGCTCGGTCAGGTGTACTCTTTGCTGGGTAAAAAACTGGCTGGATGGCCGAGCCCGGAGAGTTGTGGTGAACGGAGCTAAATCCAGTTGGTGAATGGTCACGAGCGGTGTTCCCCAGGGCTGAGTGTTGGGGCCGGTCTTGTTTAATATCTTTATCAATGATCTGGACGAGGGGATCGAGTGCACCCTCAGTGAGTTTGCAGATGACACCAAGCTGGGCAGGAGTGTCCATCTGCTGGAGGGCAGGAAGGCTCTGCAGAGGGATCTGGACAGGCTGGATCCATGGGCCGAGGTCAGCTGTGTGAGGTTTAACAAGGCCAAGGGCCGGGTCCTGCCCTTGGGCCACAACAACCCCAGGCAACGCTCCAGGCTTGGGGCAGAGCGGCTGGAAAGCTGCCCTCGGAGAAGGCCCTGGGGGTGCTGGCTGACAGCGGCTGGACACGAGCCAGCGTGTGCCCAGGTGGCCAAGGAGGCCAACGGCATCCTGGCTTGTGTCAGCCATGGTGTGGGCAGCAGGAGCAGGGCAGGGATGGTGCCCCTGGGCTCGGCACTGGGGAGGCCGCCCCTCGAATGCTGGGCTCAGTTTTGGGACCCTCAGGACAAGAAGGACGTTGAGGTGCTGGAGCGTGTCCAGAGAAGGGCAACGGAGCTGGGGAAGGGTCTGGAGAACAAGTGTGATGGGGAGCGGCTGAGGGAGCTGGGGGGGTTTGGTCTGGAGAAGAGGAGGCTGTGGGGAGACCTTATGGCTCTGTGCAACTGCCTGAGAGGGGGTTGTGGTGAGGGGGGTCGGTCTCTTCTCCCAAGTCACTAGGGATAGGACGTGAGGAAATGGCCTCAAGTTGTGCCAGGGGAGGCTTATATTGGATATTAGGAACAATTTCTTTGCTAAAGGAGTGCTCAGGCACTGGAACAGGCTGCCCAGAGAGGTGGTGGAGTCACCATCCCTGGGGGTGTTCCAAAAAACGCATAGACATGGCACTTTGGTACATGATTTAGGAGACATGGTAGTGTTGGGCTGGCATTTGAACTTGATGATCCTAGAGATCTTTTACAACCATAATGATTTTATGGTTCTATTCTATGATTCTATGACCTTTAAAAGTCCTTTAGTTCAACTACCCTGCAATGGGCAGGGGCATCCTCCACTAGGTGAGGTTGCTCAAAGCCCCATCCAGCCTGGCCTTGAATGTTTCCAGGGATGGGGAATAAGCCCAGTGTGAGAAAAACTGTAACAGTAGATGTAGAAAAGAACAGATTTTACTCAGTCGCTTGTGTTCATAATTTCAGCAGAGCCCAAATAAGTCTGTATCATGGCCAACATAAGTCTAGATCATAACACAGCTGCAGGTTTTGGCTTCCACTTAGAGCAGAGCTCAGTAAAAGAAGAAATAGAGGATTGAGAAATATTAAAGGCAGTAATGGGCCAAAACCAATCTCGGTGAGATCCTCCTGCAGTACGCAAAGTTATATCAGGGATGAAGTTGACCTCATTAGCTTGCGTAGACACTTCTCGTGTAGAGCAAAGTTGTGAAGTGGTGTGAACTGAGTTTCAGTTTGCTGCTGGCCTGTGCACTGGTGCTCCCCCACCGCGTGCAGATTGGATGCAAATACAAGCAGCAGGCAGGCGTCCCATTTCTTCTTGGCCGTCAAAGTATTATCTTTGCTTCAGTGAGAAGCACTTTCTTCTTGTCATCGCGCAGCATATTTAGGGCATAGACAGTGGTGTACAGTCAGAAAGGTTTCCTAATGTTAGTTAGCTGTTAGTGAGTCATTAACATTACCAGCATCATTCCCTCAATCAATCCAGGATGGTGTTTCAAAGGAACTTAAAAATTATTGTGCCCAAGTCCTCCTGACTTTGTACGGAAGCAGGTGCTAATTCCCTGGCCTCCTTGAACCGCTCCAGCCTCACCGAATGCGTGTTCAGACTCATAACAGCTTTCCCATGTACAGAGTTTGTTTTCAGTCTCTGTTTATACCTTTGTGACAAGTGGTGTAAATAAACCATTAGGCTAATAAATATTTGGTGTTCATTCTATAAGAAGAAACGAAATAAACAGATACCCAGAATCAAGGCAAATTGATTTGCTACTGTAATTCGTACAAACCGAGAGATATTGTTTTGAAAATTTAAAATTCATTGAAATCCCTACAGTACTGGAAAATCATTTGTTTTCTTATTAATGAATATTGCTCACACTGTTAGTATCAGAGCTCTAAATGAACAAAACCACTTACAAAGAACAGCGTGAAATGCGCATGATTTAAATGCTGATGTTATAAGGTAATGGAAACCTTGTCCCAAGCTCGTAGAAAACAAAAGCATCATCTCCCTTGGTTCCTTTAAGCTTTGGATCAGGACCCAGTTGCATAGCTTTTATTGTTGTGGAATTTCATTCCTGATTAACAGGTGCGCATTTATGGGCTCCCGCTGTTTCGTGGAATATATTGCAGTGTTGTATAGAAGCTGTAATCATGTTATATTGTAATCAACAAATGTTAATCAGGCAATTCTTAGTTTTACAGGTCCAAAATGAATTCTGTGTCTCATAGCATCTTTCCAAAAATTGTTGCAATAACCTTTAAATCTTTAACAACAACCCAAAGAAGGTCTGTAGCATTTGAAGCTTTTCTCCAGTGGCTGACCCATCACAAAAAATTTCAGAATAAAGCAGAGCTCCCGTCCCTGTCCTTATGTGATGATACCATTGCATGGTGAGGCATCTCACAGGGGTCTGACTGCCCTAATCTTGTGAGACGGCCGTGTACTGAGTTCTACCTGAGGACCAGTCTGAAGCACTCGGCAAAGAACTCACGACCACGCCACGCTGCACTACTGCAGCTTCAGTGCTTTGGTCATGAGAAAGGGGCATTGGAGCAGAGTGGATGGCGTAAAGGGGACACCAGGCATTGGTTCCTTCATCAGTGGTTTCTAGAGAATCCTATGGTTCTCTTTATGGTATTTTGTGTAAGGTGAGTACACCCAAGAAAACTCATCTCAGCGGTCCTACAAGGACCAGAGATGGGGATTTTCATCTCCCAGTGTTATTCCTATAGCTGATAGTTCTTCATTCTGCTTCTTTGCTGGTGTGGTGATTGTTGTGTCGTGATAACGATTGGGTCCCTGGCGGTTAAGCAGGCTGTGTTTGCTCTGGGGGATTTGGTAATAGTAATCTGTCCTAGGCATTTTGCTGCTGTATTCTGATGGCCTCGATACTGCTCCTTTCAGTCCAAAAGAAAACAGGTTTTCCCCCACCCCGGCAATGCTGTATGTTCATTATTGCTAGCGACCCAGGCTGCATCCTGTACGAAAACTGAGGCGTGGCAGTGTAGCTCAGTTTTCATTCGCACACTTGCTGTAATTGTGCTTTACTTTCACCCTTATCAGAAACCTTAGTGTAAAGGTACAGAGGCAGTAATCTGGCAGAAGGATCGAGGCAGATCTAGGCAATATTAATATGTGAACTAATTTGTGCTAAGGTTTAAAGGTTTCATCTTGTGTGAAGAAGTCATGAGGTCCATGACAAGGAGAAGAGGGACATGGACTGCAGTAATTGGATTAGGTAACTGGTGCCATGGCCAGCTGGACTCCAGTTCATACAGATCACACACAAAGGAGCTAAACTGAGCCAAGACAAAAGGTCAGTCTTCCACAGTTAATGACTAAGGAGATACAAAAAGGCTCATTTCCTAAGCGCAACCATTTAGAAAGTTCATATGAGACCTGCACAGTTGGGTGAAAGTCCGAAAGTATTGTAGAGCTTTTGTGTAGCCCATGCAGATGGATAGCACTAGGAGCAACAGCTCTTTGGAAAAAGGTTTGGAAGAGTATTCTATCAGAAAGTGCATTACCTGTAAAGGGAAACAGTTTTTGAGAATTCTCTAAGACTCTCAAAGGATCCCCCTTTGCTCCAAAAAGGGCAAAATGTTTTGAGTTTAGCAATGACTTTTCATTCAGAGTGACACAGTGAGAAAGACAGCACTGTTTCAGTATTGTCAAAATGAAATGTTTTCCTCGATCCCAAATATGTGTTAAATCATTAGGTCTTGAAAACACTGGAAGGGTCTAGGTTTGTGGCAGGTTGTAACAAATGGCAAATCTCCCTCAACAAGCACAATTTTCATCCTCAGTAACACAGATTATCGCGTTCACCATCTCTGCTCATATCCATCCCTTTCCCACATGAACTGTTTTGTCAACAGGGAGTTTAGACAAAAGAGCAAGGGACTTACCCAGGATCACCCTGCCCACATTTTCAAGGCTTCCTTTGCAATTGTAACAGCTAGAGCTGAGTTTTTATTTGTCAGCTTGCTGTTCAAGGTTGCTTTTTGTTGTTCAAGGTTGCCTTGAGGTTCCATTAGCACAGTTTACGTAGCACTGTCAGCATCAAGTCACATCTGTCTGATGTCAGAGAGATACCATTAAACTAAACAGCCTAGCAGGAAAGGTTGCATGTGTTTAGGAAAGTGAGCAGGTGCATATACGGAGCACTAGTTACTTAGTGCAGCTAATTTACCACCTGATTCAAGTCAAGGAACAAAAAGGTCACATAAATGAGAAAGTGCTCCATCTGTTTTTATTATTCTCCAAGTCCGGTGCTGTGCTTTGTCGTGTTAAATTATATGCAGCAAGCCCCTGACAAAGGAGATAAAACAATTCATTTGCCATTTGAGGTAGACTGTTTTTGTTGTGAACAGTTTGATGGGCTGACATTGACGGTTTTCCCGAATTTAAATCTTACAGGCACCCTGAGGTTTTCTCAACATGACTCAATTACTAAGCCTGAATTTTAAGTAGAATCCCTTTATGTGACAGTTGCCATTGAATGGTGTCATGGGGAGGGGCAGAAGCTCCAAAATGTCAAGTTGTCCCTAGGAAAGGCTCTGAAAGACAGATAAAGCAGGACCACATATGCTTCCCAAGTCAGCACCTGCCGGAGACCTGCCGCAGCCAGGAGCTGCCCGCAGAAGCAGATGTCCACTGTGCTGGCTTACCTCTTCCTCCTCCACAGATTTTTCTCCTTTGGAAAATGTTTAAAGTTCACATAAATTATTCTTTTGGCAAAGTCTGACTAACCCCTGACCAGGGGAGATATGACTGAATCAATACGGTGGTAATATTTTAAGAAAGAGAATAATCCAGATGCAACGGTGTTGTGCATCCTGCAGACACCTGGAAAAGGGTATAAGACATATAAAGGAAATGACAGCAACAAGTTCTGCAGAACATGGTGCCTGGTCACCTACTGACGCTTTGCTCCCCAACATCCCTCGCTGCCGGGACCCCAGGCCCTCACCACGTCCCTTCGCAGGCTCTGGGCAATAGACAGCACAAGCCCTCCCTGGTTCACAGAGCACCCGGTACTGATTAGCTGGCCTGTGTCCTGCAAATTGGCCTTTTGGCAGCTGCCAATATGATGAGTGAGTTTTTCCTGTGTTTGCCTCCAGCTGGGCACCACTTTTGAGCTCTTTCTTCTTCAGTCACCGATTTTCACCAAAAGTGTATAGACTCCGTACCCTTGATCCTCCTATTGCCCCTTTGTTTTTTGTACTAATGAGTCAAAAGCAGGGGGCTGGCAGATGGCAGCGAGGCAGGCTACACAAGCACATTAGCCTCATCCCCTCGAAAAGTCTATAAGCAGGAGCAGGACATACACAGCAGGAGATGAACCCTGCTCGGGTGGTGCTGGGACTGTCCCCTGCGGGGCAGAGGGACCACTCGAAGCAGGGGAGCGGAAAAGCACCTCCTGAGCATGTTCGGGTGCAGCTGCCCCGTGCAGGCACATCCCCACAGAGGGGAAGCACCCAGGGGTGCTGTGTGTGCTCTGTCCTCCCCCAGCCTCAGCACAGGCTCCCCCAGCTGTGCGCTTCCCTGCCAGATGTGGTGCGCAGCTGTGCTGTGTGGCCCCGCGCCTGCCAGGGGCACTGAACAGGCTCTGCGCCGCGGCGTCATTTCTCTTCTCTTTTTTCTCTGACTTTCTCTTTTGTTTTTCTCTTATCCAGTGAGCCAAGGGAGTGGAGCACAACATTCATAAGTGGGATAACATCCTTACCCAAACTATTCCAGACTTTGCTACTTAAATAAATGACTAAAAAGTTTATAATTTTCTGTCCCAAAATCTCATTTTTTGGTATGAACAACTTTTATTGAAAAAATGAGAAACCAGAAAATGTGATCAGATCAGCTAGCTGACATCCGTCATCAACAATCTTCATATTCGCCTTTCTCCTTAGCATCCCCTTCGCGTTCTGCCTCTCTCACTCACCTCAATCTCTACGTGCCTCGTATTTTCACCAAATGACCACCCTGCCCGTTGCTCCCCGCTGGCTCCTGCACCGTGTCGTGCACAGGGACTGGGGGCACCATCACATCTGCTGCGCGAAACGCTTGTGCTGGAGCACTGCTGTCAGTGGAGGTCACCTCTGGGCCCTGGGGTACCACGTCCTGGGTTACGAGCCTACGACTGCATGCCTTGATGAGCATGAAGCCCACTGGTTGAGCAGGGCCCCCGTGTCCTAGTATGTCCATGAGAGCTGTGGGACAGACCAGCACTTGTGAGCGCTTGGCTGTCTCCACTGCTGCTTTGCAGGAGGTGACTGCAGGAGCTGCAGCTCCGGGAGGAGCTCCACCAGTGACAGCAGGGCCACGTCTGACTGCTCTTTCCACTCAGTGCACCCGGAGTTAACAGTTTACATCTGAACAGCTACGGTTCCCAGTTAATAATAATATTCTTCTCCCAGAGATGCCTTTTTCATCTGGTTTCTCTCCTCGCTCTCCCCAGCCTTGCTGATGGTCTGTCAGCCTCTTCTGTGATGGAAGTTGTTACCATGACTGTTTGCAATTTTCAAGCCCTAAGACTCTGTCCCGTGCTGCCCTAATACATAGTTCATCTCTGTTATCTTTGGCTGTGACATATGAGCCTGCTCCTTCTGAGCTTAGAGTGGTGCATTTTAACCAATCTTTATAACCAGTCGTTCAGCCCTACTTATTTTTGAGATCCAGCTGAGTTTAGGTTAAATCCATCATGTCGCAGGCATTCTTGGCTGAGCACTCAATCCTTTCTCCACCTCCATACCTATTTCCTTACTGATCCTTTTGGCCTTTAAAATGTGTTTTCCCATGTAGCTTGCTATGAAAATTTTCCTCTCTGATTAGGTTTTCTGTTCTTTCCTGCTGAGGGCTGTTTTATTCTATTGACTCCAGTGGAAATCGTTCTGAGTGCTCAGAGGCCACCACAACCACCGCGTTACATTCACTGTTATGTACAGTGTGTTTCTAAGGCTGGGGGGGGGGGGGACGGGGACGGACGGGACACAGTCTAATCTGAACCTGTAAACTTTATTTAGGCTGCAGGCATCAGCTGATTAAACACACCAAAGTTCTGCAGAGTTTTGTCTTGGTGAAAGCAGAGGTTCGAGTCCCATACCTTCCTTGACTTCCCAGTCTTGCTGAGCTGGAGGAAGGACCCTTAGCTTTGCTTCACAGAAAGCACATTTCACTCCCCTTGGTGGGTTTCCCACCATCAGCAGCCAATTCCTCTCTGCTCCCGCTTCTCCGAACATTTACTTGCCCTTCTTTCCCCACTTTTAATTGCAGTTCCTTCTCCTGTATCAATGCAGCCATTTCTTTCCTGAGTTTAGCAAAGTAATCAAGGATATGATGGATTTTCATGTTACGTATTCTTATAGGTCTCCATGTAGCAGATTAGCACCTGTCAAGTCTCTCTGCGGGTAACTCTCATTTCAGATAATTGGCAAAGATTTATCTTTAAAGGTGTCTTGCTACTGATTTGGATGCTTTTTGAACTGAGTTCTCAGATAAGGAGTGATCATCCAGCTGGATACTGCTTGGAGAGGAGTCCCAGTATCTGCTTTACCAAGGTTAAAGCTTCATAAAGTCTGCAACCTTTTGGTTTTGACCCAGCTACTGTATTTACAGCACATAACAGTATTGTGAGACTCTGGTTTTGTTTTGATCCAAAGAGATAACAAATGCCCTCAAATCATATTTCAAAATGATAAAATATTACAATTGATTAAAAAAAACCCTTGAAGATGGTATATGGTCTGTGAATATGCATGTACCTCTTTGTCATTGAGTATGTTGTGAAGTTTAAAGAAATGTTATAGCTTCTTATTAGACAGCTTTTGCTTCCTCAGATTAATACCATAGATAATGTATATATAGATATATATTTAAAATTGACAGGACATTTATTTCTCTTTCCAGTGGCAGAAATCCATTAGAAGTAAACAAATTCTTTGCTCTTATCAGGGTGCTTTGTGTTGCCTGCATTTAGAGATAAAGCTCCACTATTTTATCACGGCACGCACGCGTGCATTGCCAGCAGTGCTAAAGGGAGATCGTGCTGCATAATGAAGTTACAGTTGGCCGCAGTGACTGGAAATTCTTCTGAAACACATGTTGCATGATAGGTTATGGTTCGTGTTTTCCTTTATACTTTTGCTTCACGCACTTTTAAAATAGCCGCAGTTTTCTGAGAGTTGAGCTTTTATGACTTTGTCACAAATACAGTGGAGGTCAGAGGGGTTGTGTTCAGCAGTGAGTCCTGCGGTGACTGTGCTGTTAATTAGTGAACATTCTGCCACTGAAGTCACTGCTGCTGCAGCCCCTTGAAACTGCTCTAGTTATATTTGGGGATAAACCCATTAGACTTCCAATGCTCAGAGATTTCCTCCGTAGTCCTGCAGTCAATTTGCTTTCCTTATTTCACCAAGTGAATGTGATCTTCTTTTCAAATCCACTGAGAGATGCTACCCTCTCTTAAATTGCTTCCCTTGGTCTATCTGTTGTTCAGATGCCCTACCATGCGATACAGGGTACAATAAAATGACTTTCAAGATAAAATATTTATGCACAGGCAGGGTGCAGCGGTCATCGGAAAGCAGAAGAGAGAAATGGCATTTGTAGAGGGGAAGCGAACGAGCACACGGTGAGGACTTTCTAGCATCCAAAATTTACCCAGAGGTATCAAAAATGGGAATGATTTGCACCATAGTTGTATGTTTATTTCCCCTTAACTTCTGACATCACCTAGTGTCACCATTCACCGCGGAGTTTATAAGTATCAGTCAATCTTGTCATTTTGCATTAGGAAAAGAGCTGAACTCTAAACCAGTTCTTCATGCAATGGTCAAGAAAAGAATAGACCAAACCTAAACTAACTGGCAATTAAGCTCAGAGTGTATGGGACTAATCCTGGTGTGCGGGAGGGTCATGAAATTGTGGTGCATGCTCTAAGGTGGGCATGTCCAGTGGGTGGGAAGTGGTGAAGCATGGAGCGCTCTGTCTTCTCTAGGGGAACAGGGCTGAGAGGTATCAGCTGGAATAAAAGAAAGGTTAGGAGGAAGGGTTTAAGACCTCAGAAACAGGAGGACATTCCAGCTTGGAGAAGGTGGTACCCAGCTGAGGCAGGAAAGGCAGTTTACAGGGTGTTTGCAACCAAAGAGCTTAACAGCAATTCTGAGTCCATACAAGTTGCGGAGCAGTGAGACCATGATGTCCTTTGAAATCTCTAGTCCTCACCAGTAACAATCATCCTCCCCAGGGACTGTTTTGGACTAGAGAAAGAGGTACATATATTTTTTTTCTTTGCTGTTTTTGAATTTACAGATAATTTGTTGGTTACTGTTGACATGGATGAGTTATTTTTAACTCTGAATGAATTAGCTGATTTGGTAGCTATTAACAGTTAACAAATTTCATTTTGTAGTTGGAAAACCCTCAGAAGCCCTTCAGGAAATAAATTTCTCAAAGCATATGAACTGCAGACTGACTGAAAGAAATAATTACACAGTAAGCTAATTATTGGCTTTGGCCTGTGTTTGAAAAATTGTGTCCAGACTATTATATGAAGACAGCGGTGGCTTGCAAGGGCTCACAGTAGAAAAACTCCTAGGTGTCGTGTGGTCCCCTCTTGGGTCTGAAGCATGTTTTTGGTGCAGGCTGTAGCAGTATAATGCCATGAGCCAGCCATTTGGATGATGTACACTGGCATCGGCTACTTTTACTTAGACAGTTGATTTCCTTGTCTTTCCTTCTCAGAGTGGTTTATTGTCAGCTACCTTGACTTCCCAGGTAACTAAACCCCAGAATTCCCAAACCACTTTGAGCTCAGTGATTTGGGATGCAAATACAGAAGCAGCTAAAACACTGACAGTTTGAGAGCTATAACTCCAGGGTAATGACACAAATGAGACATACATTCATCTTAGGAGCAGAGCATATCTTAGCTCCGTTAGGACAACTACGTAGCACCCTCAAGGAGCTTCTGGCATGTTTTTTTCCCCATCAGTTGTCCTCCCATCTCTGCCTACTTCAGGAACTCCACGGGATTGTCATCCTCCCTTCGTGCTGCCCCAAGGTCACTGTGCATTTCGTGTCTACCATCCCTTCCTTGGTTGTCTCTTTCCTTCCCTTCTCACTTGCCTCTTGCAGCTCACTGACTTGGACCATCTTGCACAGTCCTTGCTTAATCTTCTGTACTTACTCGTGAACTTACCCAGTTTCTTCTTCCCAGGTCTCCGATGCACTTTGTAGAATCATTCCTCAGTTTCTCTCTCTTTGGGAATCCCTGGTTTTCATAATTGTTATCAGTGACCTCTAGTCGGATAGCCCCTGCAGCTTTCCATTTGATTTCTATCCCCATTCTCTATTCCTTTGCTTTCATGCATACATTCCCACACACCTCTTCTTTCCATTAGGCTCCTGACTGTGCATGAACCTCCAGCCCTTGAATGTGGGGGGGCTGGAGGAAGGAGGAGCTGTACCTGGCTTGCAGCACCTGGCACTATGGGGTACACGTTTTTCCAGTGAATTTAGCTTTTCCACTTTTCTGCTTTGCATCCAACTTGAATCTTGGACCCCTGAAGACTTGGAAGATTACCTAAAGTTTTTGTATTAGTGACAGCAAAACAGACAAATGGAAAAATAGGTATTTAGTAGGAGACCATGCTTCATTTGATCTGCATGAGTTAGGAAAAGTTCACATATAACATACTGCCTCTGTGTAAAGAAAATAGCCTCAAAGGGGTTTACTCCAAATAACTAGAATCTATAAGTCAGTTTTCAATCCATTTATCATAAGTAATGTACGGAATAGAGAATCATAGAATCATACAGGTTGGAAAAGACCTATAAAATCATCAAGTCCAACCATCAACCCAACACCCCATGTCCAAAAGTGCCATGTCTATGCGTTTTTTGAACATCCCCTGGGATGGTGACTCCACCATGTCTCTAGGCAGCCTGTTCCAGGGCCTGAACACTCCTTTAGTAAAGAAATTGTTCCTAATACCCAATCTAAACCTCCCCTGGCACAGCTTGAGGCCGTTTCCTCTCGTCCCATCACTAGTGACTTGGGAGAAGAGGCCAACCACCACCTCACCACAACCTCCTTTCAGGCAGTTGCACAGAGCGATAAGGTCTCCCCTCAGCCTCCTCTTCTCCAGACCAAACCCCCCCAGCTCCCTCAGCCGCTCCCCATCACACTTGTTCTCCAGACCCTTCCCCAGCTCCGTTGCCCTTCTCTGGACACGCTCCAGCACCTCCATGTCCTTCTTGTCCCGAGGGGCCCAAAACTGAGCCCAGCATTTGAGGGGCGGCCTCCCCAGTGCCGAGCACGGGGGCACCATCCCTGCCCTGCTCCTGCTGCCCACACTATGGCTGACACAAGCCAGGATGCCGTTGGCCTCCTTGGCCACCTGGGCACACGCTGGCTCGTGTCCAGCCGCTGTCAGCCAGCACCCCCAGGGCCTTCTCCGAGGGCAGCTTTCCAGCCGCTCTGCCCCAAGCCTGGAGCGTTGCCTGGGGTTGTTGTGGCCCAAGGGCAGGACCCGGCCCTTGGCCTTGTTAAACCTCACACAACTGACCTCGGCCCATGGATCCAGGCTGTCCAGATCCCTCTGCAGAGCCTTCCTGCCCTCCAGCAGATGGACACTCCTGCCCAGCTTGGTGTCATCTGCAAAATCGCTGAGGGCGCCCTCGATCCCATCGTCCAGATCATTGATAAAGATATTAAACAAGACCGGCCCCAACACTCAGCCCTGGGAACACCGCTCGTGACCAGTCACCAACTGGATTTAGCTCCGGGCTCGGCCATCCAGCCAGTTTTTTACCCAGCAAAGAGTACACCTGACCGAGCCATGAGCCACCAGCTTCTCTGGGAGGATGCTGTGGGAGACCATGACAAAATAGGAAAGAATCAAGGCATCACGATATTTGTCTTTTATATTTAAGTGTATAATAAAAGATTTATGGCATTTATGGTCTATAGGCGGAAACATCAGGGTCACTTAAGTTGTCAGAGCACTAAAGACTATCAGCAAAGTCACAGCATAGGCTCTGGCATAGTAGGGTCCAAGTGCTTACCCCTGTAATGGAGAAGAACAAATGCTAATGTGTAGGTGTCTCAATTCTAAATTATAATTGTAGTTGTACGTATTGTAGCCTAACTGGCAGGTGAGAAATTAATGCTTTAGAGCTATGTTACTTCATGCATGAAAATTTAAAAAAACTGATCTGGGAGAGTTATTGTGAGTTGTCAGGAGCCGGAGCACATGGAAGACAAATTATGTGAGCAGGCCAGGGCAGACAGCAGCTTCATCTGAAGAGACGCACCGTAATGGAAAATCACAGAATTCCATCTTAGCCGGTTCAGACAAATACAATCTTGTTTTACACTCCAGTGCCTTCAATTGCCTAAGAGAACAGCATTTTTTAACACCTAATTTGAATCATCTGACCTACTGTTGTGCGGCTTTATGTAGTTTTACTGAGCAAAAAATTAAGTAATCAGTAATGTTTCAAGCTGGTGGTGTGGTATTGCATGCTTAAGTTTCATATGATAATGTTCCTTTCTCCCAATATGTGATTTTCTGCTGAATACTTGATAAAGTCTGTTGAGATGTTAAATTGATGGAAAACTCCAATATCTAAAAGCTCTCGTCTCCAAGTATTACGTGTACATTTCTTCAGTCTCCTGTAGTATTCCCTCCTTGTGCTATGGGACAAGTGCCCTTTATTCGCCTGTAAAAGTCTGAAATATATGTATGTATTTCTCCAACAAATATATCAATGTGATGGTGGTTGCTTAAACTTTAATGCACAGTTTATGACAGACAGCAGAATTCCCCTCCTTTAGACTCAAAGGCTCATTCACGCCTGTCAAATTCTGCATCCCAATGACACGAATGAATGGCGGACTAAATTCAGCTCCCTATGAAGAAACCCTGCAAGTCATGAGTTGTCTGAATCCTTAATGACTTATTTAACAACCAAGAAATAATTTGGCTGGTAGGGGATGTTCCTATCACTGATAAAGGGAAAAAAATTCTTACAGCCCATGAAACAGAAAAAAGAAAATCAGTTAAAAGTTCATGAGCAAAGTAAAATATTTTCCATTTTCCACTGCAACTTTTTAAAAGAAGAAGCATTTGTTCATGGGTTTTTCTTCCCTGAAAATGTTCTTTAAAATTGTGGGCAGTTGTTAAAATGCCATATCACAAGGATGAATTGCTTGTGAAGAGATGTGAGCCTAAAGAGGAGCATGGGAGGTGGGGATAGAAAAAGGAGAAATAAATTGCCCTATTCATTACTTTTCTTGACACTTTTTTCCACTTCTTATCCTAATTGTAGTCTGTGAAATGCAGTTATCCTCTGTCAACAGCTCTATGTAGAAGCTCTTTAAGGAAGTCTTCACCTCTCGAGGAGAGTCATTAGGCTCATAGGATGAGCAGTTACCTCTTGGGTTCATATTTAATTATGAATATTTGGAACACAGAGACCAAGACCAAAATCTTCATATAGGTTTTGGCGTTGCAGCAGAAATGCAGGAAATTGCTTCACTAGTATCTCCATGTAGTAATTTTACTGAAATTAATGAAAAAGGTTTGCTGATTCTCCATCCTTTATAGGAGGTGTGGCAAAAAGACACAAAATCTCCCACTGGAGTAATGTTACAGAGACTCCAAAATAAGTGTGCTCCATTTCTAAGTCTAATCCTAGTATATAAGTTGGAAGAAAAATAAAAGCAGCTTAGTTGCATGTGAAGCCATGGGAAAGGTGAGCTCCTAAAAAGGCTTTGGGAACCTCAATACATTAATCATTTTTGGCTTTGGTTTCTCATACGTTTAGGTGAAAGTAGTCAGCCCACATGGTCCCCGTGCTAAACCAGCAGGTTCAGAGTAAGAAGTGGAGGATGTGCCCTGGCCGATTTGTTCATGAAGAGCTTGTTCATGCTTGTAAAGAAATTGCAGCTATGCTGACCTGGCAGTCCTCAGGGCTACCATCTTCAGCTGCTGAAGTTTTTGCTTCATTGGGAAGGGCTGGTAACTCCTCTCCCAGGCTGGCCCTTCACCATGGCACGGACTGGGCTCTGCACCCAATGTCTGTACCCAGTGCTCCCCAGAGGTGTCTGGAGACAGCACCGGTAATGACCCCGGTGCATGTGGACCAATTCTTGCACATGTGTTTTGGTGGTGTTCAGTTTTTCTCATGTAGACAATGCCTACAGGGACTATAAAAGTGCTCAGATTTGCAAATGTATTAAAGCACATCATATTTCAAACGTAGAAGTAGTGGTTGGCAGCGCTGTGCTTCCACTTAGGCATGCGCCCAGCATGTTCAGTGCAAGGAAGTCTCTCTCACCAATGTACAGAATGAGCCATTAAAAAAATGTCCCAAAATTGGGCAGTGATGTTACATGTTTAATAAGTTTCTAATATTCTGTATAATGTTTTCTTCTGGCCCGTGGCACCACTGATGAGAAAAATGTCCTGCAGTTCGTTGTTATATTCCTGCTGTCAGTCTGATTTTCCAGGGAGAAGGGCTACTTTTGCTGACCACCTTTTCACAGGGATTTCAGCGGACAGCATGGTGATTCTGAATTGAAACGATATAACCTAGGTGTGTAGCACACTATAGCATTGCAAAACTTCTCCCCATGAGGTTGAACGGAGTGCCAACAATACGCTTAAGTTTGGTCTTCCAATTAATTCTGGCCCAGGCGGTATCCCTGTGTTTCTGGGAAGGGGAGGAGGACGTGAAAGACGCTAATTGCAGCCTGGCTGGTCGGATGAGAGTGCCCGTGAGTGTGCATTCATTGTTCATGGCCTTCTGGTTTATGAAGTAGGACAGGTAGGACAGCACAGCTGGATTTGTCACACAATCGTGGTATTATTTTGATCCAGGTACCGGGTCAGTGTGAATGGGGGCTGATTCACTCTGGCAAAGATTTGGAGCTGGTCCTTTTAATGAATCAAAAAGTGCAAAGCAAAAGCCATCCTCAGCTTTTGAGCACTCCCTTTGTTCATTCTGACACGGTGTAAAGCAGCAGATTTTTCTTGTGTCTTTTATGCAAAACCCTAGATCACACGTATTCGCGCTTCTCTGCAGTCACCTGTTAAGAGTAGTATCTGATTATCACACATTGCCTTGAAAGGTTTATTTATATTAACAAAGCTCCTAGCAAATACAGTCTGACATTTACTTTGTAACCATGATAATTTCCAGTTGTTTAGCATCGTGATTTTGGTTTCCTATTGTTTTGTTCAATACTTTCTTTGTCAAGAGCCTGTGAGTTCTGCCAGAGACCCCCCTGCAGTCACCAGGACCAGAATTACATGTCACGGGGAAAGTCTCTCTTTATGGCAGCTGGTGATCAGTGTTGCCCTGAAATGTGGCTGATGACTGATGGTCACAGAACTGGAAATTATATATGAGTAGGCTGGAAATTACCTATCCCTTAAAAATCCAAAACAAAAGAGCAGCTACACTGCGATGACCTGAGGTGGCAGCAATTTCATGTAGTGTGTGAAGCGACTTTTCCTGTTACGTATCCTGAATTTACTGACATTTCATTTTACCAAAAGGTCCTCTGTTTTGTACCAAGCTACATGGTTAAAAGGAGATGTGTCTGTGTTCAGAAAGGGGTAATGAGTTCGCTAATTATCTTGATCCTGAGCCTCCAAGAAGAGGTCACCTCCTTTCCTGTTCATCATTTCTCCTCACCCTTGCTACAACATGTTCAGTAATGACACCGGGAGTGAGGGACTTACAAGACTTCGGCCCCACGAGTGTGCAGCTGCCCTTGCTCCTGCTTGCCTCTGAATCCCATTCCCTTTAGGAGACATTTCCTCTTGGTGGGGCCCATCAAAGCTCCCCACCTGAGTACTTTCAATGGAGCACTCTGCTGCAGCAACGGTCCTGCCTTCATTTACGATGAAGTAATTCAGTGAAACCACTGGCATTGCAAAAAGCTGAGGTTGAGGTTGGAAGATACTGATGAAGTGCCGCGTAGTCATCAGGCAGCTCCTGGTGTGGAGCAGGGGTGGGTGGTCGCGGTGGAGACCACCAGCGCCGCGGCTGCAGCCGGGCGGGCTCTGCGGGGGCCGCTCTGCCGAGCTGGCCGCGCTCAGCTCCCCTTCCCTGGCAAGGAAGCAGGTGCCTTTTGAGCACGGTTCATCTGAGCAGGTGGAGATGCCTGCTTGAGGACGAAGTGAATCGCACCCTGGGGCTCAGCGTCACCGTCAGCTAGATTTCTCCTGACCATAAAGAGAATTTATCTCATAGGACCCCTGGGGTCCCTCCTAATCCCTGCACAGGAATGGGCGATTTAGGGATGCAGTTCTCCTCCTCCTGTGGTAAAAGTCTCATATAGGTCATCTGAATTTTGCTCCTTTAAGAGAGGGCCTCAAGTAACCGGCTGATAGTGGCTGTCTACGCACTGGTTTACACCAGGTGGGATGGATGCCACCATTACGTACACAGCGTTATGTATAGATACAGCAGTTACTTAGAAACACGCGATGCCTGACATACAGCAGCATCCGACACCTGCGGGAACAGAAGCGACCTGGCTGAAGGCGCTGTGCTCCTGTACGTCCCAGCGAGAGGGACATACGGCTGCGCTGAGTATTCCTGCACCCCGCTGCACCTGCCTTGGGGACAAACCCTCTGTTTTAGGCGAGAAAGTGGCAAATCAGAGCAGCGCCGTGGCAGCACAGAGACGTGTGAGAAGTCACCAGGACCAGGTACTTTGGTCTCACCCGAGACTTCTGAGCAGTTCTGTAAAATAACTACTGCCAAGGTGAGGGAGCCAGAATATGGCTGGAACTGAGGGGAGTGTTGTGTTGTATGGTGGGACAGTTAGAGGAAAACCAGAACAACTGCTAAGGCAAAGGCAAGCCCTAGAGTGAAAGTGAGACAAAATGGATACTTGGAAAAGGCAGTCCGATGAGCTAAAAAAAAATTAGAATTGTCCCTTCTGAATATCTGGTCATTTTAACTTGGATAATCTTTTGCTTGAGCCTTTAATCATGCTAATGCTGCATGAATTGTTATCTATTATTAAACCTCCTAGAGCCCTTAAGCAGCAGGTGGAGAGAGAGCTCGGCAAAGTCACAAATGGGTCCATGAGAAGCATCGCTGGACAAATACCAGGAAAACCAGCTGTGCCATGGTGAAATCTGCATTGCACCCATGGAATAGATACCTTACAACATTTACAAATAAGAAAGAAACTCTAAAAAGCATATGTCTCTGCTAAATGTCTCCCGTTAGAAATGCAGGAATTCCCATTAGTCCCAAGAAAACCAATTCCATTTCAGCTGCAAAGTCAATACCGCAAACTACTGAGTTGTAATGGTGTTAATTGTATTGCTCAAGAACTTTTAAACCACATTAGTCTCACTTAATTCAACTTAAAGGAACACAAAGAGAATTGAGTTCTCTAAACATGGTTGGGTCTATTTTCCAAACGCCCTTTCGAGTACAATTCATGTTACACGGTAGATGACAACAGGAGGAAATTTCCCTTACGTAGATGTAGGAAGCAGGCAAATCCAGCCAAGATTTCTGGTGATGTTCGCCTAGACTGGCGGGGTGACTCCTCTCTTGAGGAGTTTAACAGAATACAGTTAAGCTTCATTTGTAAGCTTCCCGGGCATTTACTGGCAGGTTTAACTGTGTGAGGCGCAGCGGTTTCCCCGGCGGCAGGTGAACTTCTGCTGCCGTTTTCCCATACGCTTTATATGGGCTGTTGTGGTTCTGCTGCACAAAGACAATAAAAGCACCAGTCAGATACCGAGGGACTGCATATAACCAGATGTAACCCCTGCAGGGACCCCTTGGGAGAGAGTCAGTCAAGACGTAGTCAGGCCATGGGTGTAGAGGATGCTCAGGACTATATTCAGGTGTTGTCTTCCTTTGAAAGATCTTTGCTGAGAGATGGGAGAATGATTTGGAAATTTATTACTTGCAAACATCTTTGCCCATTTGTTCTTTTTGGGACAGGTTTGGGTTTTTGGTGATTTTTTTTTTTTTTTGTAGGAAGAGCCATAAGTATTACGAAGGGACTGGAGCATCTTGCTTACAGGGAAAGTCTGCAAGAGCTGAGACTGCTAAGCCTGGAGGAGACCCAAGGAGGTCTTACCCACGTGGACAAATGCCTGATGGGAAGGAATGCTGAAGATGGAGCCAGGCTTCTCTCAGTGGTGCCCACTGACAGGACAAGAGGCAATGGGCACATATTAAAAACCATGACATTCCATCTGAACACAAAAACCCACTTTTTTCCTGTGCCAAGTACTGGTGCAGATTGCCTGGAGAGGCTGTGGAGTCTTCATCCTTGGAGATACTCAAAACCCAACCAGACACGGTCCTGAGCAGCCTGCTCTGAGTGACTCTGCTGGAGCTGGGAGGGAGGACTAGATCACCTCCAGAGGTGTCCGCCAACCTCAGCCTTTCCTTGAAGGGCTGCACTGGTACGTCTTGGCAAGCACATCACTCCAGTTGAACTTGGTAGTGATACTAGCGGCTATTCTTCTGCCAAGGCAATGAAGAATGAGTTTTCCATCTTAAAAAAAATTGTCTTTGCTTTTATTTAAAGCTAAAAAAGATTTATAACTTGAAACCTAAGAAGAAAATTTGCCAGACATGCAAAACATATCAACAGCTAATTTTCTTTTTGTAACTTTTTAATTTTCTTTCCGCCATATGGCTTAAATTGTGTGTGAATTAATTTTGTTCATAAATGCAGTACAAATAGGAAAAAGACCAATTATAGCAAAATATTCACCATCTTTTTAATCTCTAAGGTTATGGGAAAGGCTGTTCTCTTGCAAATTTAATATCTTAACAAGAATCACATGGTATGCTATGTTTGACTTTTGCCCCGTGGTACTTGTCAAGTTTGCAATATTTTGCCAACAAATTAACAAGCGGTATATTTCAGTGAATTTTTATAGGCCAGAGGGAATCTGCCATTTGGCTTCAAAGTGTTTGCAACATGCTACATGAGTAATTTGGATCTGGTAGGATTCATTTCAGAGTTTCTGGTATCTCAGCTGGCACAGTCCTCTCCAGCTTCTATTTCGGGAAGCTGATAATTGCTTTGGGCTGGCTGCGGTGCTGCGCTCTTGAGTCACAGGGGGGTTCTCTTCTAGAGTCAAATGTACAGTTTGGATATTGCTGTAGAGCAAATTACACCAGATTTTTAGGGCCTATTTAGAAATGAATAACTACAGAATGGTTGCTTGGCAATGATTCAATAGCGTACCCATTAAAACTTCGTGCATGGCAGTCAATCAGAGCCTGAGATCACTTGTATTTGCATCAGATCCCAACTCCATCTCTCCTGTATCCTCATTCCTACAGTGATTTAGAGAAGAGACACAGACAAATTTAGAGTGTTACTTCCATTAATCTGGCTTGCTGCCGGACATCTGCAGCTGAGGAGTTTCATAAGCAAAAACTCCTATTTGCATTTGTTTCATTTAATTTTCCTTAATTGACCATCTTTCATAAACTGTGTAGTCCATAAAAGGATGATGACACTTGCAATAGTTGGTGTGCTTTTTTGCGTTACACACTTAAGCACAGAATAAGAGGAGCCTGTTCACCAACGATGGAAGCCATAGCCCTGCGAGTATTCCCTGGAGCTGGGTCTGGGCATCAAATCCGGCATCAGCAGAGCTTGTTACCATGGTGAGCTAGGCTGGACTTGCTGCGGCAGTTAGGGTGAGACACTTTATGGTACAGACGATGCTTCTGGTGCTGCTAGGAGAATGGGGGTCTTGCTAAACCTGTGTCTGTCCCCAGCTTCTTGGAAACCTAAATCAAAGTTTGGACTGAGTCCTTGACAAGCTGCAGTGAGGAAACCCTCAGCCAGTTCCTGCCCTGCCTGGTGGAAAGGTCCCAGGAAGATACTGGAGGGAGACATTTGCTGATGAGAAATTGCAGTGTACCCTTTTCTCACCTCAGTTAAAATGCAACCTCTTTTAAATCAAATTTATCTCAGATTAAATATGGTGGAAAAAGAGTTAATCGACAGCTTTTTGCTGCCAAAACTTCAGATTATTTTTCTTACAATTTTTCACCTAGATGACTACACATCTCTTCACTAATCTCTCTTGGTATTTACAGTTTAGTTCAATAAGGCCACTCATTTCCTTTCTCATTGTTGGTATCCTCGCTGTGTTATCCTATTACATCTGCAACCCAAAAATGTCTTCTGAAGCTGAAACCTCAGCTACAAAGCTCTCCTGCAGTAGCACATCCCTGTATTGCCAGCGCAGCCTGCTTCAGGGTACCATCGCTTGGGCTCACTTGTTTGCTCACTGGTTTGTCTCTGACGCTCTTGGCTCGTTGGCTGTCTTCATTTGAGTATCACGTGTTTGAAGCTTGCTGTTTGTGTTGTCTGAAGACGTGCAGACCCTGATCTTCCCATGAATATGCCTGTATGAGGGTGACAGCCCCACTCAGCTAGTGGAGGCCTTCCCTGGCTCAGCATTGAACCTGTAAAACAAATGAGGGGATGCTGCCCAGGAAAAGGCAGTGGCCAAATGCACTTTTTTTTTTTTTGCCTTTGGATGATGGACAATCTCCCTCTGCCAAGGAAAATAAGTTTTCTGTAGAACCTGAGACAGATTGGCAGCAACCACAGTCCTGCCTAATGCCGCTGGAGATCGCGTTGCAAATCCAGTCCCGTGACTCTGTTTAATTGGTAAAATGAAGTCTCTGAATCTGAGTTCCTTGTGGTGGGCCGTTATGTCCAGGGACCAGATTTTAATACACAGAGCTGATTTAATGAAGTAAACTTGACTGAAGTTGTGAGGGACATCAACAAAGTCTTTCTAGAAAAGAAAATGGTTTTGCAAGAAATTAATGCCATCTGATGCTGTCTATGTCAGATGGACTCTCTGCATCTGTAACAGCCACGGGAGAGAAGTAAAAGAGAAGAATGAGAAGAAAACCAGTGTATTACATCACTTCTGAATTGTACTAGAGCCCTGTCTCTAAGTGGCCCTTTTTTCCATTTTCCAGCATAGTTAGAAATACACAGGGATGCTTGAAAGTGTATCACCAATTTTCCATAAAGAAACCTTTCTTTATTTTGTTGTTCTTTTAATCCCCCCCCCCCAACCTTATTCAGAACGTAGAGGTTCACATACAAGCTTTGAGGTAGTTTGGTGTTAAATGGGCTGCACTGAAGATATCCTTGGCTGCTTCGATAAATTGTGGTGAATTCCTCGTGGAGAGTACAGGGTTGAATAGAAGCTTTCATCTCTCCTCCCTCTCCAGCTCCGGTTCTTTGCAGCTGGAGTTTTCATTTGAAATCCTGTTCCCTCCCAGCCATTTGGATCTTTTTTTCTTTGAGTCTGGTTAAATGTACGGGGTTTAGTTAGTAAATGTTCAGCCACCTCGGTGCTGACCTGCAGCACAGCACAAAACTGTTGTAGGGGTGTGTAGGAAATACCTGCTAAAACTGTCCCTGAATCACATCCTCTTGCGACAGTTATTAACTGCATTGGTTGGTTATACGAGAGCAAAATGTGACTGTAGAGTAAAATTGATACTCAAACTTCAGGATAGATTCTCACTGCTAATTACTTGATTTCCTTTATACTGTGTTGACATTTTGTACATAAATCCTCTAATTTATATCCCTGTACTCAGAGTGTAAGTCTTGCAGCTGACAATAACAAGGAGTTATTATTCTCACATTTACCTCCTTTCTCATGATGCGTTGGATGCTTTGTGCCCGGTTCAGGTGTTCGCTGGCCGGTGTGTTCACGGGCTGTCTGCAGGGTAGGAGCGGGATGAGCTGAGGGTGGTGGTCGTGCTTCATCCTTCGGGATCAGACGGTGGAAACTGAGCAGCATCTGTGTTTTTCAGAGGTGACCTCTGTCCTGTATTTCTCAGAATTGTCACTTTCCTCCTGCTGGTCTCGATTCCAGCGATTTAGTCACAGCTCTGGTTCTCTGTTGCCTCGTGTGCCCCACGCTCGGCAGTGCAGTTTCACCCCATCGCGTTGGCTGATCTCGGCAGCCTGCCCCGGCTTGTCGTCTGTGCGGGGAAGGGAGGAAAGCATCACGAGAAAATGCAACACAGCTCCTGTTTTATTTCCATCCCTCACATTTCATTTTGGCTGACAGGTGCCTGTCCTCTATCATATGGATGGGGCAGCTTGCTGATGAGCCGCTGCTCCGGCTGCTGATGGATTGGAAACTGCGTTGGTTATCTCAGAGTGCTTCAAACATAAGTGACCCTTCCCCATTTTGCCAGAGAGAAAAGGGAACTGCACTTTTGACAAAGATACCAGTTTCTGAGTGTGTCAGCTCTCCAGAAACCCTGTTCTGCCATGTGTCAAGTCTGCTGTGCAGCTGACAAGGTGAGATGCTAAATCGCTCCCAGCCCTGGACCGCACGCTCTCCTCCCGTGTCGGTCTCTGTGCCACCTTGCTCCTGCTGCGAGCAGGCTGCAGCGTTTCACGTGAGGGGACAGGGCAGCTGGTTATCAGCTTGTTTGTGTATCTTTTAAAGGCTTTATTTTAACTTTAATGGTATTTAATCCTAGACAAGTCTGCTGCCTTGCAGCATTTCTGGTGTATGTTTAATTGCACCGAAGTAATTAGTATTATTGAAACAAATGATTATAATCGTTGTATTCCCCTTCTCTCTTTGATATATGTACAACACGTGCTAATTGTTTTCATAAATAATTTAAGCTGTGTAGCTTGTTCTATTTCTATTTCACACCTAAAATGACTTCCCATAACATTAGCAGAAGATCTGTGTCTTTCTCTAACCCCAGATCTTTACATCTAACGCACTCTCGGGCGTCACAGCACAGTGGCAGTCACACACTAAGAAATTCTCATCTCCTTTGTCCATTTTTATTTTCTCTTATGCACTGACATTTACACTTAATTATAAATACTGTGTAGAGCACATCATCTGTCATTATTCAGTAGACTCAGGAGGCTTCTTCTTGTTTGGGGAATTGGAAATACATCCACTTTGGAAATTGTGAACCAAATGTGGTTTTTAATGATTATCCGCAAAGTCTTTGGAGTTTCAGAAAAAGTTTACAATAGGGAATGTCTAGCAAGTGCTTCCAGGACTGTCCAGAGGATCATTTACCATAGCTGTCTCCACAGAACATTTAATACTGTAAAAGTTCAGTATAGTCCTTACTTAAAATTAGATAAGGAGTGGAGCATGTGGATTTCAAGCATTCATTAGGGAGCAGAGCAGCATTAATGGTTTGATGGATAGCTTCACTATCAGCTCTTGAAATAATTATGTTTTGTAAATGGAATGCATAAAGAACTCATCAGCGATGCGGGGCTATGGTAATGCGCGAAGCCGAGCGCACGCTGTCAAGCCACTGAGTGGCAACGTTATTTTTTTCATTGCGCATCGTAATGGTGTAGTTTGTGCTCTGAAGCGAAGCTGCTAATGCCAGGGCTAGACGTGGGATGGGCTTTTTGGACCTACTCTTGCAGGACCTCCGAGTTTGCATTTCAGAGCCACGCTTTTCCAGTGAAAGCGGAAATTTATAGTTCAGCGGGATTCGTATCGAGCCCAGCAATTTCATATCAAAGGCTGCTTTCTACAAGCAGGCATGCAGTGGAGGCAGGCTCTCAAGGCTGCTTCTGAGGACCTGGGGGGTGTGCAAAACCTACCACTGCTTCCACAAAAAATCTTACAGCGTTGCAAAACTTTGTATGCCGAAACTGCCGTTGCAAACGTGAGTGGGGGCAAGTTGAGAATAGTTTTCCTACGGTTTTTCCTCTCACCTGGAAAATATAAATGCATAACATGAATTCAACGCAGCCATATCACCTGAAAGAAGAGGTTGGCTATTATAATTCTGAGTACAGGCCAGGAAGATGCTAGATTTGCACAGCACAGTTGTGGAAGCACATTATCCATCTTCTCACTGAGTCACTAGGACAATAGCTCAAACCCATACCTTAATTAGTGTTTAAGCATTGCTTTGTCTATTTGTTTTTACCTTGCTATTCTAGCAGATGTGTTTCCTGGAAGGAGAGGCTGTTACTCGTGAGACTGCATTTAGAGAAATCCTGGATCTCTGCTCGCTGGAGGAGCCCGGCAGCAGCCGGAGGGGACGGTGCCGGTCAGTGCCATGCCTTGCTCATGGAGGTCCCAAACCTCTGGAGCTGTGGGACACAGGTGCCACTGGTGTAGCTCCTTCGCCATGGAGCGCCTGCAGGCAGCAGTCGTGGGTTTGGAGAGAGGGCTGTCCAGGAGTTGGGCATATCCAGTCACTTCCAGAAAACTTCAGTAAATGGCCCAAATTGCTTTTTTTTTTTTTCCCCAGAAGCACTGAGTGTGGGGGACGAGTTACTCCTGGCTGCCAGGCTAGAGGTCTTGCTGGGGATCCCCCGGGAAGCCCCCAACCTCCGCCCGTGCCTCCCCACCTCCTGCCACCCTTGGGCTTTCTTCAGGGATGGGAGGTGTGGTGCTGGGGAGGGCACTGGCTGTGGGCCACGGCACCATCACTGGTGTTTTCTGGAGGAAACTACCCAAAGCAGTGTTTTGAGAACCCTGGTCTCGGTGTGTGTCTAGGCATCCTGAATTTCACGCAAGGAGCAGTGTTATTTCATGGCTCAGCCTTTCTGGGGTGCAGTGACTGGGGCACGGCGAGAATGAAGTCATGTTGGAAGCACCTCTGTGACCCCAAAATGCTTTGGGATGCCGGCGTGAATAACTGAAATGGGGGAGGCTGATTTCCTTCATCTTAGACTCATCTGCATGCAACCAGGGCTTTCTCCGACCCGGTCTCAGTATTTCACCTCCTCTAGGGCATGCGCCTCTTGGAGAGGCTGCGGTTCAGCCAGGAGCAGTGGCACTAGCTCTCTTCTTGCTTCATTTAGTCAGCAGTGTGTTACAATCAAGGAGGATATTAGGAATTTTCCGTGAAGTGCTGTTTTGATGACACTACCTATCTGAAGAGGCAACTTCTGGATTCATATATACATTATCAGCATTGATGTATTCATTATAGCATTAGTGCTGAGGAGCTAATGCATTCTGCTTATAAAACATTACAATTCTGAGCCAGTGTGTAACAGATACACATCAGAGTCAAAGTATTGTTATTCATCTGTGCTCTGCAGCCCTGCCTGAATGTACGCACTTTTCCTTTGCAGAGGGAACAGTTATCATGCTCTGTTTCTCCTCTCATTCAGGTTTTAACCTGCTGTAATTTTATTAAGTGGTGCCATTCAGTATTTGCAGAATTGCAAGCAGGAAGAGAACCATTATTTTTACGAAAAATTACATCTTTTGAAATGGCCAGGAGAAAAACAACAAAGGAAGAATAACTGTGGTTTGGGTAATAGTTGATTCGGCATTTTTAGTGATCTCTTTCAAAATGCAAACTCCATCACAGCCAATAAGAACAACCAAATATTTTTCTGTGAAAAAGGAAAGCCGAAAATCTCTTTGGTCATGGGAGACAGTGGCTGAGAGTTGAGCAGGGATTTTACTGAAATGGATCCTCACAACTTGTCCATTTGCCAGCCCGCTGGAGGCCTGACCATTTATTTTGTGGTGGCTTCTCTACCACAAAATACCTGGACTTGTGCAAAGCATTTGACACTGTCGCACACAACATCCTTATCTCTAAACTGGAGAGACATGGATTTGATGGATGGGCCAGTCGGTGGATAAGGAATAGGCTGGATGGTCGCACTCAAAGAGTTGCAGTCAACGGCTCAATGTCCAAGTGGAGACCAGTGACGAGTGGCGTTCCTCAGGGACGCCTCCTTGGGACCAGCGCTGCTTAACATCTTTGTCAGCGCCATGGACAGCGGGACTGAGCGCACCCTCAGCAAGTCTGCCGGCAACACCAAGCTGTGTGGTGCGGTCGACACGCTGGAGGGAAGGGATGCCATCCAGAGGGACCTTGCCAGGCTGGCGAGGTGGGCCCGTGCCAACCTTATAAGGTTCAACAAGGCCAAGTGCAAGGTCCTGCACGTGGGTCAGGGCAATCCCAGGCACAAATACAGGCTGGACAGAGAATGGATTGAGAGCAGCCCTGAGGAGAAGGGCTTGAGGGTGTTGGTTGATTCTCTGTGAAAGGGGACATTGCGGTTCCCCAGAGCACCGAGGTTTGCTGCATGTAGGAAGCAGCCAGTGCCCATGCCGCCGGCTGGCACCGAGGCAGTGACCACGCAGGGAGCCCCGTTCCTCCAGCTCCAGGAAGGCTTCAGATCTGTCTCCAAGCTGTGCCAAATACAAGGAAAGCAAACAGCAGTTGCTGAGGAGCTCTAATGTGTACAAAAGATCTGCAAAAACAAACGCACTGCTTGAATAGTCCTACTTTTCTGCATGGGGATGCATCACACACACCACCACCTATGCAGCTTTGCACAGGGTCCAGAGCGCTGCAGGTTGGGCGTGCTCTGGTCCTGCCTCCAGACAAGTGTAAGAGGGACCTGCTGGCTCCCAGAGCCGTTTGCAAACACAGTGTCGCCCCTGAGCTGAGTGAGAGCCAAGCTGCGCCAAGGAGCTGCACCCCAGGGAGGCTCTGGGTCAGCAGGTGATCATAGAACCGTAGAATGATTTGGGTTGGAAGGGACCTTTAAAGGCCATCTAGTCCAACCCCTCGCCATGAGCAGGGACATCATCAACTAGATCAGGTTGCTCAGAGCCCCGTCCAACCTGGCCTTGAATGTTTCCAGGGACGGGGCATCGACCACCTCTCTGGGCAACCTGATGATGCTCCACCATGGCCACAGTGCTTGGGGATGCCACCTGTGCTGGGGTCGGTTGTGGTACGGGTCATACGCTGCTGCCACAGATCAAGGTTTGTTTGGGGCTCTTTGGTGGCCAGGTCGTTTTTTGGTTAGTTAGTAGGGAACAGTGTGTGGGTGAACACTGCCCTTTTCTCCATAGGAAGGCTGCTTTCCAGGCCGTGAACCCACTGAGTCCTTTAAAAGTCAGGATAACCATTTCAAAGCAGCCTCTGAAGTCTGCTCAAGTGGCAGCGATCTGACGTCGGTCTTGTGCTGGAGTCTCTATCTCTGCACACCCCATCCTTCTGCAGCACCGGTCCCTTGGGTCCATTATGCTCTGTGCCTTTCTGCTATTTATTTTCCTTCTCTTTTAAATGTGAGTCCTTTTTGCTCTCTCTTTTCTCATCTGGGCTGGATTAGAAATGCTCTGTTTGCTGTTCAATTAAAGTGGCCTCTCAGACACTGCAAAGTTCAAATAGTTTTAGTTTTTGCCTTAAATATATCTTTCTGGATTTAATAGGCTTTGCAGACTATAGTTTCAAAGTGGTTCTTAATGGGATTTGTACAAGGAACTCTTGCTTTTTGCTCTTAAAAATATATGAGAAATCCTTCCATTGGCATTTAATTTCATTGATTCAGGCATGTCAAAAGGTATCTGTCAGGAGTCACATTAAGACTTGGCCTGTATATGATGGGTCTGCAAAGTGAGGGCTGCAGTGTACCTGGAAAATTCAACAGCAGCCTGCTAATTAGCTAAAATTATTGGCTTTTGCTTTCTTTAATGCTATTACTATTAGTATTATTATTCCCTGGAGAATGTCTCCACTGCAAAGCCCCACTAAGAAGTAAAAGGTGATAATAAAATTGGCAGCCAGGTTAAATTCATACCCACTGTATGACAGTGATGCCCTGGTGGTAATGCTCTGTCCAATCTGCCATGGCCTTACTGTTTCAAAGGTGTCTCAAGGACTGGAAGATTCACATTCCATCAATTTGTTCCAAATCCCTGGGGTGGGATTACAAATCCTGTTTGAGACAAGGTGATAGAGGGGCCCTGCCAGCCTCAGACCCTGCCCATGGGCCAGAGCCCCTGCCAGCACTGCACTGCAGCATCCCCCAGTGAAATATAAATGCAGTTTAAAACCTGCTGGTCAGCTGCCCATCCTGATTACACCGCAGTTTGTGATAGCGCAACAAGTGCTTGTGCTGAAGCGTGCTAAGGTATGTTTATTAAAACCCACTCAAGTCTGTTGTGCTTCTGGTGCTTAAGGGCAAGGAGAACAAGGCATGTGCTGGGCGGTGGAGATGCAAAGCCGTTTGTCTCTCCGCCTCGGCTGCAGCCGTTGCACTGGTTTGCCCTGCAGTTTTGTGCTGCAGCTGGTGAGCGAGCTTCTGCTGCTCAGAACGAGAAAAGGCAACAGCAAAATGGCCAAGGCCTGGGAACCCCAAAAAAGGCTGAGCTGAACTGGAGGCAGAGGTTCAGGGTGGGTTTTATTCTCTCTGAACCAGCCTTTGCCTTGGAAGTTGCCAAGAGGACAGCAACAGCGGGCACGTTTATGTTAGTGGTTGGTGTGTTATCATAGCGATGTGTGAAACACTTTTCACTCCTGTTTGGGGTATTTTTTCATGCTCTCTTCCCACGTTCCCTTTCTGCCCACCCATGGCTGTAAGCCTCTGAGCCCCCAAGCCCGCCTCCACCAGAGGTTTCTTTCTGGGACCAGTCCAGCCCTCTGGGGAGGATGGGACCTGGATGGGTTTTAACCCAAGTCCTGTGGGAGCATTCCTGGATCACCTGGGAGGCTGCTGGGCCGAAAGCAGCACAAGGTGACCGGCGGTGAGCAGCACCGACCGTGCGGTTTTGCCTCTCATTGCACATGTTGCTATGCTCTGCACCGCTCATCCTCGGCGCTCTGTGATTCACAGCAAGCGCCGTAACAGGCTCTTTAATTAACCAGATAGGAAAATATTGCAGCTACACATTTCTGTTCCTTGCAGGAGGCAATGCTTTCTTTCCCTCTGTGTGCTCTCTAAAAGCCAGCGACTTGGGTGGGGTTTGGGTGGTGCTGCCTCCCATCGCTCTGTCTCCAGCCCGTGGCTGTGCTTAGAAGCAGAACCGGTGAAGGCGGTGGGACAGTGGTCCCTCACCAGCACCTGCGAGTCACGGCGATGCCTGCTGCCCCATGGGGACCTGCAGCATGGAGAGCCATAGGCAGTGGGTCGGAGACCCCTGTCAGCATGTGATGAGAAACCTTAAGAAGCCTTTTCTAAAGGAGACCCTGGCTCTGGGGGTCTGCACACATCCCAGACCCCTGCTGTTTTGCTGCTGTCTCAAGCAAAGGGTCCCTGGTGGAATTTTCTTTGGAGAAGAAGAGCGGCCCCAGGATTTCTCACGACATGTTTAAAACCAGACATAACTTCATGTTTGGGGACGCCCTGCTCTGAGGTGAGGCATGGCCAAGTCGCCATCCAGGGGCACACGTCCAGCAGCAGTGGTGTGTGCCGCGCATGTCTGTAAGACAGGCTTGTGCTCTTTGCACTTGCCACGGGTGGGAAATGATGAGGGGTGGCACAAACCTTTCTCACTGCTGCCTAAGCCTTGTCAGATCGTCTCTAAAACGTATGTCCTGCGGGCCGGGAGGAGGCAGGCGGGCAGTTCTACCAGCCCAGCAGGGCCGTGAGTGCCATGTGTCGGTGTGCACACCCGCAGCGCAGACGGATGCTGTGCTGGTGGTGAGCACCCCGTGGCGCTGGCGTGGGGGATCGCACACCTTCCCCCTGCACTGGGACACCTTGAAACACCCGAGCTTCTCGCAGGGTCCTCCAGAAGTACACTCATGCCAAATCAGTTATTGCTTTTGAAAACCTGAGCTCACGTGTCTCTGAAACGGTCTCTGAAATCACGGGGAGAGAATGAAGGTAATTGTGGAAAGCAGAGCGGTATCTCTGCATTTCCTACATACGTGTCCAATGAGCCCATTCTATTGGTCTTTATTAAAAAAAAGGGGTGCGGTTAAAATGCAGATGTCATTTTATTAATGAAGAAAAACCAGTGACATGCTCTTAAATGAAGGGAAAGCAATTATCATTTCCTCAGATGAATCGGCTGGCGTTCCTCCCTGCCGCTGTCTCTCTCTGTAGCTAATGAAAATGTAATGCGTGTTGAAGTCATCAGCAACAAATTTTTGAATTGCACGTTGTACTGAGCACAGCTTTAATAGCATCTTCCTGTGAAATGACAGGCAGAAATAAATGTCCTTCAGAATGATTTATACCCTGGATTAGGTGCATGTTGTAAAAATACAGCAAGTTTAAATCACTGTCAACCTTGAAACAACAGCAGAGAAGGTGGTGACCCCGGTTAAAAAGTAAACAAAACAACTGTGTTTCTCAATAGATTGAACTGCAAGCTGTCTTTAAAAATAAAATTTGTGCCTTTAATGTCATCTGCTTTTAAATTAAATGGGAAATGGAGGTGGTGTATGCGTTTCACAATTAGAATTCAAAACAGCTGGATGGGAAGCCATAAGCCTTAGCAAAGACTTGAAGCTAAGTTGCGTTACTAACCTACGTTAAACTGCTCTTAACTGGGAAATACAGATAAGCCAGGAAACTAAAATAGTGTGAGGAAGAGCTTTTGGAAGGAAGAGTAAAAGAGTATTTTCACCCATTTGCAATCTAAAGAATTTTTGTTGTCTTTGCTAAAACTCACTCACAAATCTGAATATCTCCTTATTCCTCTGAAAGCAGCGGAAAGCCCTTTGCTGTCAGTCCGTGCAGCCCAGCCTGGGCTCGTGTCTGCCCTGCTGGGGGCTGGAGGAGCACTGACCTCTCTGAGCTTTGCCCGGGCCAGGCAGCCTGCGGTGCCGTGCAGCCTCACCTCCAGTGGAAGCCAACTGACAGTTGCTTCCAGACTGGTTGTCTCCAGATGAACGCTGAAAGACTGAGTCATGCATAATTATTGGATTCTGGAAATTTGTCTGGTTTCCCTAGCTAATATTGCAAAAACAGATCAGAGCTGCAAACAAATCTGTGTCTCAGCACTGTAATGCTGCACATTGTCTCCGAGTAGCTGAAGGTATTTCAGTGATGTATGTTAATAGCTTTTTATCTGTACCTGTGAATTGCCATCAGGACCTTGGTTCGCTGCCTGGAAAGCCCCTGCTGGTGTCACGGGGCTCCAATCGGCAGCTCAGCGCAGAGTGGCGCTGGTGGCTTCCCAGGGCTGGTCCAGGGTGGAGCGCCGAGTCCAGTTGCCATGGCAATGGCCCTCCATCATCAGAGCAATGCTAATTAAACCGTGCTTCTTTAGATGCCTGGGCCACGAGAGGGTCATTCCTAGCTTTCCTATCACCGTCAGTTTAATATTATTTTGCAGATGTCATTGATTTGTGTTCAGCTGAAAGAGAACGGCCTGAACATGCAGCTCTGCAACCTGAAATTTTCCTCGTTTTGTGTTCTTTGGGGAAAAAAAAAACCACAAAACCAAACCCCACAATTCATGCACTAATTAATGCACTGCGGGTGATGGCAGTGCTGGCTGGACCATGGCAGCTCACTTGGCATATGGGAGGTGCGTGTCAAGGGTTAGAGCTCCCCACTGGGAGCTGGGTGGTGGGACATGGGTGTCCTCTGAGAGCCCCATCTGGTTTCAGAGCAGAGTCTGCCACACTGTGCCTATTGAAGCCTGTGTTCACCCTTGCCACACGCAAATCCAAGGGTATCCCATGGTCTTCTTGTTTTATTGTCTTTGTGAGTACAGGTCTGCAGGAATGTATGGTAAAAGGAGGTGGGAGCAGTAAAATATATATACATTTTTTTGCATGAACCTGCTGAGTGCTTTTTCCAAAACTAACTCAATGTACCTGAAGCAGATATAATTAAGCACTTTCTTGTTGTGTGAACAGGTTGGGAAGAATGGTTGAACCCTGCAGCACCGAGGTGAGCTCTGAAGCAAAGCGCTGGCAGTTCTGCCGCCACCGAGAGCCCCCTCGGAGAGACAACCTCGCTGGTTGTTCTTGGTATTCCCAGTCTGTGATGACCCCGGAGAATGGAGGTCCCGTCGTGGGGAGAGTCTGGAGCTGAACCTGGCCAGGAGGATGCTCAGCGGACGGAAAGGGCCATGGCACGGGTAGGTGCTGGGGTGGGAGAGCAGCTCCGTAGGACACGTGTGGCACTGGTGGGGCTTCCCGTGCCTGGGACAGCCATCGTCTTGCCCCTGTGCTCAGGCAGGGAGGTGCTGAGTCCTTCTGGAGCAGGTTTTGATCTGCGTGGTGGATGAGAAAGCTGCCAGGGGATGCGAATCTGGGCTGACTCAGAGCGTAGCCACCAGTGCCAGTGTGAACTGGGGAGAGATGGCATCCCACCAGTTGGCACCAGTGACAGTCCCTGCACCGAAATACCTGCTGCTCCACCCCCTGGAATCTTGACCATTTAACCCCTTGTGGCAAGGTCAGAAGCAAAGTCTCAGCAATGTTTCTTTCTCTCAGAACACTTTTTTCCCTCTCGAGCAATAAAAGCAGGAGTAAGACATCCAGGAGGAGCTATGGATGAGGAAGGAGTGGTATAAATTCAGCACACTTTGTTCTTGGGGCCAGGATGTCTTTCTGACTGGCTTATCCTTCTTCTCTTGTTTTTCCATCAGCTGCTCTGCCAGGACAGTTCAATTCCACCAGGAGGACCGAGGGACACAGGGTGTCACCGCAGCAACGTGACTCACACCAGCCCGACCATATTTTGGCTTGTTGCCTGTCCTCACCTGGTGCTTGAGAAATCTCTCCCTCACATACCTCGCCAGTATATCTTTCTCCTGTTAAATGCCATCGGTCCCTGCTCTGAAGAGGCAGAGCATCCGGGGGGGATGGCTGGGACACCAGAGCCAGCCCTGTGCCACGCACGGACAGCAGGGTCTGGGGTGCGCAGGCATGGAAGCATCCTCCCGGTTTTGGGCATGGATGGGGAGGACCCTGTGAGGGCCTGGCTGAGGGCAGGCCAGTGGGGAGAGGTGCAGGCAGGGTGGGGTACGGTCCAGGCTGTGCTTATATGGCTCTTGCTGAGGGCTGCTGCAGTGTGGGGTTAGAAGCAAAGGGAAGAAAAAAGGCAAAGGAGGGGAAATCGTAGAATCACAGAATCATTTGGGTTGAAAAAGAGGCTTAAGATCACCGAGTCCAACCATTAACCCAGCACTGCCAAGTCCACCACTAAACCATGTCCTAAGCACCACGTTGAAATGAATAGGGTCCAGCTGGGCAGAGCTGGGGGGGAGGAATGGGCCTTTTTCAGGGCATGACTTATTCCCATCCTCTGAACCTGGCCCAGGGGTCCCTCCAGGGAATTCCATTCCGTGGCTCTTTTGAACATAGGTGTGTGGCACCTGATCGAATCACAACTGCTGTGAATATTCATGTGGTCATTTAATGATTTGCCTTTTCCCATGGCATTTCCAGGAATTGTTTTAAATTAATTTTAAAAATTACTGTTCCTGGCTGTCTTTTAGCAGTTTTTGTGCAGCGTGAAGTTGGTTTACCCTGACGGGTTAATGCCTTTGTGAATGCTGATACGTGACTAATCTCACAAATGCAAAATTAAATATGGTCTCTGTTATTATTATGATCATAATTTGGTTAAACAAGTTCTCACTGTTCAGTCTGGAGAAATGGGTGACTCTGCATTGTGTTTGCTCACACATGGTGCTCATCTCTGCAAATGGAACTGGAATTGATTATGGGGCTATTTTTTCATAAAAGTGCATTATTTTTACAGTCCCTTCAGACACAGGGAACAAATTTTGCATGCGGAGTTCTCAGCAATATCGTAGAAACTCCGTATATCAGGAAGCAATAGAAACCAATAGGAATGATCATAGAATCATAGAAACATAGAATGATTAAGATTGGAAAAGACCTCCAGGATCATCAAGTCCAACAGCCAACCCAACACCCCAGGCCTCCTAAACCATGTCCCCAAGTGCCACGTCTGCACGCTTTTGAACTCCTCCAGGGATGGAGACTCCACCACATCCCTGGGCAGTCTGTTCCAGTGCTTGACCACCCTTTCAGTGAAGAAGATTTTCCTAATATCCAACCTAAACCTCCCCTGGCACAGCTTGAGGCCGCTTCCTCACATCCTATCCCTAGTAACTTGGGAGAACAGACCGACCCCCACCTCACCACAACCCCCTCTCAGGCAGTTGCACAGAGCCATAAGGTCTCCCCTCAGCCTCCTCTTCTCCAGACCAAACCCCCCCAGCTCCCTCAGCCGCTCCCCATCACACTTGTTCTCCAGACCCTTCCCCAGCTCCGCTGCCCTTCTCTGGACACGCTCCAGCACCTCCATGTCCTTCTTGTCCCGAGGGGCCCAAAACTGAGCCCAGCATTTGAGGGGCGGCCTCCCCAGTGCCGAGCACAGGGGCACCATCCCTGCCCTGCTCCTGCTGCCCACACCATGGCTGACACAAGCCAGGACGCCGTTGGCCTCCTTGGCCACCTGGGCACACGCTGGCTCGTGTCCAGCCGCTGTCAGCCAGCACCCCCAGGGCCTTCTCTGAGGGCAGATCTCCAGCCACTATGTCCTACCAGGATGGCAGGACATAGCACAGCCCAACTCCTCATGAGGATCGGAATATTTTGCTTTTTCTTTTCCATCTTTTGGGGCAGAACAGGTACCACTGTATATGCAATCAAAGCTCTTTCCAACATCCCATTTCTGCTTATGGGGAAGAACTTTGGGCTGTTAGCAAAACTTTTTTATCACAATTTATGTGCAGCAAGGCTGCCAAAGTGTAAATGAGTCAATACTACAGTGTAGAGTCACAAATGAAGTTACTATAGAGGACGATTAGCTAAATGTCGTTAATTACTTTGAAAACATAGCACCCAGACCAAACAGAAAGTACCACAAAGAAATTTTTTGTCACTTCATGTTTAACAGGGCAATAAGGCCCCAACTATTTTCCTACAACTAATTCTTTGTTTGCTTTACAGGCTGATACCTGCTGATAAGATGCTTTACTTTCAAGTGATAAATTATCTTAATTACCTTCGATTGTTTGCAGACAGTTTTATGCAAATTGAGACATTTAAGGAACAGAAGCAGCGATTTAGCTGTGGCTTGGGAGATGGCTGAGGAGCACTAAACTTTTCCCGTATCAGGGGGCTTTTTATTCTTAAAAATAACAATGTGCATCCTGGGGTGTGATGCTGCGGTGAGGTGGGACGGCAGCCCTGTGCCTGTGTGTGGCACATGAGAGCAAATGCAAGCACAGATTGTTTTCTCAGCCTTCCCCCAAGGAGATCAGTGGCTTCTCGCCACTGGCCAGGATACGCACTGGAGTCTTATTCCAACCCCTCCTGACAAACAGGAGGCACTATGAGTGTGGATTATCTTCCCCGTAGCTTTATTTTCCCAACTGCTAAATTGCTATAGCCTGTTTTTGTTGGTGATTTTCTCTTTGAGTATAAATCAGGCCATACCTCTTGCTGGGAATACTGGTGACTGATGAGGATTTTCACCCTAAAAAGGGAAACGTGTACCAAGAGTACATGTAGAACAAAAACACCCTTAAGGTGGGTGTATACAAGACCATTAAAATATTTTGAGCTATTTACCAGCAGTCTGGATGTGCCAGACATCCCATGTGAGGTCCATGAGTGCCACCATGCAGCACCCAGCAGGACACCTGGTGCGAGCCCGGTATTTCCCAGGGGTGCTCAGCCAAGGCTGCCCAGCAGCTGCAAGGTCTGCAGCAGCATCCCATGATTGCATTGAAACTCTGCTTGAAAGTTAAAACCAGGTGTTTTCAGTTTTCATCAAGGAAACCATATAATGAAGGTGTGGGGCTGGGCTGGTGCTGTGAACCAGAGGAGTGGGGTGGGAGAGCTGTGGGTGCCCTGAGGACTGCCCTGTCCTGCAGCTCTTGTCTGCTGGAGCTGGTAAGTGCCGTGTTGTTCTCTGTGCATTTTTTTTTTCTATTTTTTTTTTCTTTTTTCTTCTGGTTGAAGTTTCTACTGCTTTTTGTCTGGTGTTTCAGCTTTCCCCATGAGTGTGCTAGGGAAGGATAAATGGTTGGATTTAATGAGGGAAGGCTGATCTCCCCCAGAACTCGCTTCTTGCTGTTGCGAGTATTATGTGTTGATGTTTTTAGTGCCAGATTAAATGCCATTTGGGTATTATAGCTCTCTTTCTCTGGAATTAAAGAGAGGCACCTAGGAACATTATACTTAGTGCTTTCTTTTTTTAATGTAGGATCTCAAAATGTTAATCAGATGAGCCTGTAGCATACAGTAGCCCTGGGACTGGCTGCTCACTTCATGGGATAAGTCTCCTTCTAATAATAACTTCAGCAGAGTGAAAATGTGTTTTCATGTAATAATTCAGGAGGAAAATACAATGTTAAGATGGGGGAAGGCTTCTTTATCCAGGCTGCTGGAAGAAATGGCACTGAGTGTTTCAAAGGAACAGCACTGTTGTCTTGCTGTAGTTAATTGGCTCGAGCTGGCGGTTGTGGGGCTTGCTCTTTTCTGGGGCTGTGGAGAAGGCAATGAGTTGGACAACTGTTTACGCACTTGACCTTGGAGTGAAATGGTGATTTTGATACTTGAGAGTTTGTTTTTACCACAAATCAAGTTGCAGCAGGTGAGGTGCATTTTGACTTAAATGAAGGCAGAGGTTGCTTGCTTTTTCTTTGGGGAGTAATTTGCCATAGCAGATCCACAAGAACCACCTTTGTGGTGCCAGAAGCACAACAGAGAGCAGTTCTGTAACCTAATAAGTGAGGAACTCCTATGTGAAGTCCTGCTTTTGTGTGTAGGAGGTCAGATGCCTGGTTCTGGGTGGCCTTGCAGGCAATGTGGTGAGTGCTGAAAGCACAAGACCCCAAGTCTTTTCTAAATAGGCACAGTTGGGTTGCACTAGGTACCAGGGCGGGGATTTCCTAGCCATTATGTAGAGCAGACTGGCCTGTTTGCTGGCCCCTTTCATCATGGCCATGTTCTTGTGTCTCCTGCTTACCTGGGGCCTGTGTATTGCTCTGACCTGATCCCATCCCCTTGAGAGCTGTGAGTGAGGGGGTGGCAGTCACCCGGTGAGCTCTGAGCTCGATACCCAGCAGCTGCCTATGTGATGCCAGCCCAGGGAGGAAAGAAAATTGGATGTATCTATTCCCTGCCCTCCCTAGCCTTCAGTGTCTGGCTGTGTCTAAAAATCAGAAGGAGCCTGGACAACTGGCTCACGGTTGGGTGCCAAACTCTGTATTGTTGTAGCTGGCTGTGGTTGTGTTTGACTGCGGTGTTAATGCCTTCCTCAAGTCATGCTCAGCCCAGTGCCTTTTGTAAAATGGCTTGAGGGCAACACCAAAAGCCCTTTAAACAAATTACAATGAACTGTAAACTTTGTCGGTGAGCTTTAAGCTCTGCTTTTAGGGTTTCAAAATGTTAGTATTTTTCAAAAAATACAAAGGCAAGCATGCTTTCCTTGGCTCTCCCATGCAGCTGTTTGGTTCGACTTAAGTGGCATCTGAGTGGTGATTCCTATCTTTGATGTTGGGGGAAAAATGAGCAAGGACGAATTCACAAACTCTTTGTTCTAAATGGTGAACATGACTTCTTCTTTGGCTCTAGATTCACGATGGGTTTGAAAGTTAAAGAATTGTAGAATAGCCCAAGTTGGAAGGGACCTCAAAAGGTCGTCTGACCCAACCTTTCATGGGAAAAGGAGCTGCTATGGGATTATCTAGGTAATCTTTATCTTGCTACTGCTTGGAAATGTAACCCAGCAGCAAAACAAGCTTTGCAGAAGTGAATGTAGTCTAGTCTTGATAGGATTTTTGTTTAATAATATCAGCCACTATTAATTTTCTTTATTCTCCAACTTGCTGAGGAAATATTAGATTGTCATGAAACTAAATTACATCTCATGATGAGTGTAAGTGAAAATGAAAACCGTTGACATTAAAAACAATGTCTTATTTTAGTCAGTACCCAGAGCCTGAACATTCATTTCTCTCAAAAGTTTTCACTTGCTGTAACCTTGGGCTTTGGCTTGTCAGTATATTCAGGGTTCCATTAAGTACTTTCTGTTTAGTCAAAAGCTGTTTAATAATCAAGCTTCACTGATGAGCAATCGGGTATTTTTCAGTTTGAAATCCTCACGCTGCAATCGTGTTTTATTTTCCTGTGCACTGCCTTACCTTGCGTGCACAGCTGCCACCAGGTTGTGTACGCTAACGTCCGAAGGGACTGAGGAAAACGGGACAAAGCTCTGTCTGTGCATCTCTGACAATATTGCTTTTCTCGGCAGAGGAAGCCTTGCTACCTTCCCCCAAACAGCGTTGGCTCCTACGCAATTGAATGGGACCCATAAAGGTTAGAAGGTAGTTTTCACAACTGGGCTTTTCATATATACATATATATATGAAACGTTTTCTGTGAATTTCAGATGAAATCAAATGTACGTTCTTTAATTCCTTCCATGGCCAACTTTTTTCCTTATTTCAAGTGAAAAGATATTTCTTTTGACCTGTGATCTTTTCTTGCAGCAATTACCTTTGTGACCTTTTCTTGTGGTTTAAAGATTGAAAACAATAACAGTTTCTGTCTTTGTAGCTTGTAATCTCTGCTTATGATTCAGAAAGCAGAAACAATAAACTATGATTTATTTGCTGAGCAGTTACAGCATGCCAGCGACATTTATTTAGACTATTGTCTCCCCTTTTCCTGACCCAATGTCTAACGAAGTCTGTTACCCAGCCTCAGCCGCTTGGCTCTCTAAAAGAGCTCATTGCCATGTTATGCAGCTCTCTTGACCGAGAGGAGGCAGGTACAATCCAACTGAAGTAAAATGGGATGTGCTTTTAAAAAGGTTAGACATTTGAGCAAAGGCTGAAATTGAGCGAACTTTAACCTCTTCAAGTTTGTGTTTGTAAAGAGTGCTTGTTATTCTATCCAGAGGGAAACGTCCAGCTGGGACAGCTGGGCATGGCGGTTGCAGTCCAGGTCTTTGCATATCATTAGTACTTCGTATGCTTTAAAAATTACTTGCAGCAAGTTAAGAAGCATCCTCTGATCTGCAGAGGAAGCTGCTGAAGTCACACTTCTTTCCTCTTCCTCATGCATAATTATAATACCAGGTACTGTTGGAAACCAGGTATTCTATTTTTTCCTTTTTCACTTAAAATTCTTGCATTGCCTGAGTTTTTAACTTGGTTTCTTAGGTTTGATTAAACTTCAACTAAGCGTGAATCTGGGCTTGATGAGAGAAAAGGGGTTTAATGGAGTAAATACCAAGAGACCTTGTACATGGCTGTATGCAGAGCGTTGCCAGTGCTGTGCAGCAAGGGCCAGCTCAGGACAGCCCTCAGCACCTCTTTTCCATCAGTCGGTGTTGTTGGTCAGATGAGTTTACTGCTATAGTTACATGCTCTGTAGGTCTAAAAGCCACCATCCTTCACTGCTGTGGTCCGTGTGTCTCCATCATCCGGCTGGGGCTGGTTAACTGTTAATTTAGTGGAAATTCCTGATGTGCTGCTTTAGCTGTCACCCAGGTGACTTCACTGAAGGTGTATCAGCATCTTATAAAAGTGAGAAACAAATGAAGTGTAACAGAATGAAGAGGAGTCAATAAAAAATGGTATTTTTAAAACCGCCCTGTTTAAACAGATGTGTAATTTTCCATCAGCCAGTACTGTGCAGAAGGTCAATGGGAGATGGAGATTGATGTGTTCTTGGGCGCAGGAGTGAGTTCTGCGAGTGCTTGGTCACCCCTGGGGAATAGCAATGGCTGCTTTGGGATATCTAGAAGGGGCCAATATGCAAACAGTCAGATGTTACTGCTGGATGCCTACTTGTATTTAGTGAGATACCCTTCTGGAGCAGGGCACAAAAAGGCAGTGACTAGGAGGAACACAGCATGCAATGTTACCTGCATAGAGCATTGAGTTGCAATTCACTTCCTTCCCTTCAATTCACTTGGGTGACACACAGGAATTGGGCAAAGTCTTCGGTAGCTGCTGTGCCCGGCGTGGCCTGTGCATTCACAGGTGCGTTATCCCGTCACTAACTCAGCCTGCACATCTTCCCAGGCAGCGAATGGAAGAGAACGGACATCCATGGTAACAGCTATTCCAGTTCTGGGTTGCGTTGGTTTGGGTTTTTTCCTCCCAAAAATGCCAATAGAAAGTAGATCCAAATTGAAGGCAAAGCCATGGGCAGCTCCCAAGGGTCAGAGGGAAAGTGCTGCTGCAGGAGGAAGAGTCCTGGTCCTGTTGTGTATGAAGTGATCAAAAGCCAAAGCACTTGTCCTGCATTTCATCCCTGTCTGAAGTCACCTGCATGTGGCAGCTGCAGAAGTGTTTTATCAGCAGCAGCTCAATGCTTGAAATAACTGTGTAAATTCAATACAGAGTTATAAAGAGGTCCCTGAAGGTTTCTTGGTGGGTTTTCCATTCCTGTGACCCAGCTGTGTTGGGAGCTTTGACTCTCCACAAGCCAAAGGAAAGGGGGGGGAAGCATTTTTGGGGTTGGGCTGAGTCAGCCCGTGCAGAGGTTGGTCCCTCTGCAGCTGTGGGGAGAACGGGCTGAGCCCGAGCTCTTGGCAAAGGTGCTCCAGTGGGGTCCCTGAACTGAGAAGAGGTGGCAGTGCCTACCAGGGTAAGGGGTATTTTTCTGTGGAAGTCTGGAGCTTAGGTTCGTGCGACCAGCATCCCCGTCCTCGGTGCTGAGAGTGCCACGCTGAGAGGTGGCTTGGCCTGGCTGGGGCAGAAGGGACCACAGTGGGGTCATGCTGGAGGTGATCAGTGAAACCATAAGGTAGATTATAATAACTTTTAGCAAGTTTGCAGAGAAGTACTGTTGTTAGCATACACCTGCTTTGAGACCAGCAGCTCACACGCTTGTCTGTGGTTGCTACTTGCTTTATACAAAAAGAGGGATGATCCTGACACTTTCTTCCCTGTAAATGAATGCAAAACAGACTGGGAACCCTTTCTCTGGACTGCAGACATGTACCTGTTGCCTTCAGATCACCTGTGTATTCTCTCATCCAAATTATCTTAAAAGATGATGGATGGATATATTTTATTACAGCTTTTGATTGTTTAAAAGCAGCATGATCAACACAAGTGTCTTCCCAAGGTGCTGGGCTCTTGCTCTTCCCTGCTCTACCAGGTGATCTCATCAAGGTGAATGTTTTCCAGAGCCTTCAAGGGAAGTGGGGAGATGTCTCCATTGAAAACATGCCCAGGGATTTTTTGAAATGGTCTAATTACTCTTATAACTTCTGTAATGTGAATATTTGTTCCTCTTCTGCACAGGCAGGTAGTTTATATCTAAACAAAAGCTTCTGGAATAATTTCCCTATGCCAGGATGTTTTTTGTACTAATTTGGAATCAAAGGACCTTAACGTAATTGCTTATTCAAATAAGAACCCAGTTGTATATAAAATATTTATATTAATTGGGGAATTAATTGCTTATCTAGCAATGCTAAAATAACCATTTTGTGAATCTCAAAGATGAGAACCACCTCTCTAAGGACTACTGAAACGAAGAGACCACGTCGTCTTTAAGCTTTGCTTATGTTTAAAGTCTCTAAGAATTATTTGAGAAAAAATCAAAACTGTTGTAGCACAAAAAGCCTTTTATGCAGGAAATAGGAGTGTTTGAGCAGAAATTCAGCTGCTTTTAAAACCTCATGGAACTTGAGGAAAACTTCAGAAGAATAAAGTACACTAAGAATGTTTGAGTCCTAATTGCAGAGGTTCTCTGGGGGCATCTTGCAACACAAAACAGAGGCAGGGTGACTGCAAAGCTGCAGAATCATAACTTCTGCGTTGACATTGCGGGCATGCGAGCAGCATCTTTGCAGACTGATAATGTTCCCAAGGCTACGAGTGGTGACAACAGCTACTGTCCTGCTCTTAGAAACTCTTAAAAATAGGTTTCTTTGCTACCTTCAGGGAGAGGACGCGAGAAAACTGCAAGTACCTGTCTAAGCCATTAGTTTGGTGCTGCATTTTCCATATGCTTCCCCTGCGTGTTGGTGTCCCGTGTACCTGTGCAGCCAGAGGAGTGCAGGGCTTGGCGCAGCGCGAGGAGCGGGTGCTGCCCGACCCACGCCACTTCTGCAACCCGGCGACCCCCTGGTCCTCAGCGCTGCTGATCTCTGCAGCGATGCAGCAGAGGCATCGAATGCAGGCTGTTCTGGCGGGTATAGAAATGCTGTTTGTGCTTTAGGTGTCAAAGTGCCTGGTGCTACTCCAGACCAGCCAGTGCTCGCCGCCAAGCGGGGCAGTGCTGGCTGGGGTCGAGACGTGCCCCAGCGGGGCAGTGCTGGCTGGGGTCGAGACGTGCCCCAGCGGGATTTTGATAGAGCAAGAGATTTGCTTTGAATTCCAGAGGCACAACACACTTACTTATTCCTCTTGCCCCTTCAAGACCATTCCATACAATGAGATGCTTTGTTTTATTTAAGGCATTGCTGGGTAATGTCTAGCTTGTAAATGACTTCCTTAAAAGCAATATTTACCAGAGGTACTTTAAGTTTATTGGTTAAGATCACTTTTAGCCTATCCATCTAGACGCTGTGCAGTATGCTTATGGTAAACCAGACAGAATTAATAAAACAAAATTCGTGGCAGGTTTAGCAGTCAGTTATAAACTCAGAGAGGGATTGCTGGTCTTCTAAGGGTAATGGGGTGAAAGTAAATATCAAGGAACTTGATGTGTTTGTTCCTGGAGAGTCCGGTCACCTCTCCAAACTTCTGAAGGAACTTGCACATTAGTAATAAGCTCGATAGATTTTTTTTTTTCCTTCCACGTTTTTTGGGTATTGTTACAGGAATATAGGGACGGAGCTGTGAGACTGGAGGACTGTAAATATGGTGTCTTCATTTAAGAAGGGGCAACAAAAGGCATAATTACAACTACAGGCTTTTCAGCTAGCTTTATCAAGGAAGACTTTATACTGGCCTTTTAGGAAAGTGTAATTAGAGAGAGAGCATTTTTCCTGGCCTTATCAAAGCCAGCCTGTGTCAGATTTCCATCCTGGGCTGCCCTGCCCAGCCGCAGGCACTCACTGATGCTGCCTCTCGGATGTCTGGCAGCAGCTCCTGCCTGTTTGCTGAGCCGTGTACAAATGGAAACGTGCACTTCTATCCCAGCTAAGGTACTGACGTCCACTATTTGTCTGTTCCCCTCAGTACCAAGGGAAGAAACACTATCTGCAGAGCTTGCAACGTCTGCTGTCTCAGATGCCTCTTTTTGCATAACGTGCACGTTTCCGTCAGTGGTGTGTTGCTCTTCCAGTGCTCTGACAGCTGATTTAATTAAGAAAGTACATCTATCACTCCTGTAGAACTAGTTCTTTTCCTGTTTGCTGGCAACAAAAATCTGCTTCAAAGTGAGGACCATTAATATTGTTGTCTTCCCTTAAGGGAAATATCCTGTTCATGAATTTAATGAAAAATAAGAATAATAAAATAATAATGAAACTGGGATGAGGTTTAAGAGCAAGAATAAAGAAAAGGGAAACCTGGCTATCATGGCAATCGTAGAAGTATGTCACGTTATGACAAAAGGATATCCTTGGACTGCAGGAAGCAGGAGGAAAATGGATAGATTTATAGAGAAATAAATTAAAAGGTTTTTTTTTCCTCAGTGACAGTAATGGAAGTGACTTGTGGGTGGCTTTGTGGCTTTTCAGATGGGAGCCTTGTCATTTTGGGTAGTCTTGATGTTTTGTCTAAACAGTTTTTGGGAAAAATAAGAACATGGCTGCAAGGCTTCCTTTAGTCAGGGAGGGCTTAACTCGATGCAGTGCTGGGAAGTGATGTGTTGTGGTTTTGTCTGAATTGGAAAAGCAAGGAATGCCCTTGGGAGCCAGGCTAGGTGGTGGCAAGTGGGTGACGTCCATATCATCCAAACCAGGCTGTTGGACGCTGTTCCCTGGTTAAACCGTGACTATGGGATGGCAGGAGCCCAGGTGGAGCTGAGAACTTCCCTGCTGGCAGGTTATCTGTTTCCTTGCCCGCCACACCCCTCCAGAAACACAAGGTTAGCTTCCTGGTAAAATTCATGAAATAAGAGGAGATGTGACTACTGAGCACAATTAAGCCTTTAGTGTGGCCATGGGTGGTGTTTGTGGTGACAGGGACCTCTGCAGGGGTGATGGCAGGGAGCATATTGATGGACACATTGAACTTTGGGGTGGGGGATCATGGGAGGGGAGAGAAGGGAAAGGGGCTGGTTTGGGGGACCTGTGAGAAAGGCATTTGAAGGGACTCGTGTATCCATCAGCCTTTTCTCCTTGGTGCTTTTTTGTGTTCTTAGTGCCCAGGCTCAGGCGCAAACCCACCTGCCTGCTCGCAGTGGCTTTAGCACTCGTGGCGTGCTCCGGCTGGGAAAGGCTGTGCCTCACAGTGCCTCTAACTCGCTGGGAACGGATGAGTCTGTCAGGGAGAGAGCAATCTGCGTTTGTCATCTTCTGCCTCCTGGGCCTGCATTTAGTCAAGTCTGACATAGATCTCCATGTGCTGAAGGGGTCAAGGACCAGGTAGGGGCAGCTCCACTGACAGCACATGGCTCATGCTGGGCTCCTCGAGCCAACCATGTTTATTTTGGTGCCAGAAGTAGAAGTTTTGCTAATTTTTCCTCCTCTCAATGCTTGCTATAGATGTATGGGGCCAAGGGTAATATAAAATCTTTACAACAGGACTATACAGTGTTGTCTGGGTGTCAGCTCAGTGTGGTTGGCAGGATTAATACAATCCATCTTGTACATCCGACTGCCGGTGCTCATCAGGGCGGCTCTGGCACTCACTACTTTCTCATGGTAGCAGACAGTGGTGCTGGATAAAGCTGGGAACAGCTAAAGAGATCCAGAGTAAAGTGAACTCAGAGTGAATAGCTCTTGCATCATTAAAATGTGTCTGACTTGGCAGCATACTTCAGCAACAAGAAATACCTCAGAAATTTACCCCTTTCAACAGAATGCTTAAACAGGTACCTAAATCCAATCGATGTCCCCCAAGCTTGGTATGTTTTGCAAAGAAGAGCTGGTTTCTCAGAGGCGGTCTGTCTCCTGGAACCTTCAGCTGAGAAGGAGGTGCCCTGTCTGACTCACAGCTGGGATTTGAACCATCTGGATTTGATGCTGTTTGGGGGCGGGGGGATAAGAGAACCATCTTCAGAAACTGGAAGTAAACAAAAATAGAGCTTTTTGATAGCTTTGGTGCCAATGCTGATATATTTTCCATTCAGCAGCACTTTTTTCCCCTGAAATAACAGAAATCTGGTATGAACTTAAAAACTTGGGCTAAATAGGTTTAAAGAAAAAGTTCAGAGGTTGACGAATATTTGAGGGGGAAATAAAAGGCAGCAGAAGGTGCTGGAAAGGGCAGTGGTGCTGCATGACTCCACAGGCAGGACCTTGCAGGTCAGGAGCTCCAGCTGGAGTCTGCAATGAGCTCTTGGGGCAGGTGAGGTTCACCCCAAAATGGGATGCTCCAGCCAGAGAGTGGGTCGGGGAAAGCATCCTTCCCCTCAAGGCAAGGTTTGAGACCACAACTGGAGCACTGTGTCCAGTTCTGGGCTCTGGTACAAAAGAGACAAGGATGTGCTGGGTCTTATAATAAGGCATCTTCTTGCTGGCAGCAAGAACCCGATGGGGATGTGTTGGTGAGAGGTCTGGGTTTGTCTTGGGGTGCTGCAGGGACAGGGGAGAGGCAACAGCACAAGTCACAGCAGGGGAAAAATTGATTAAATATTAGGAAAATCTTTCCTCAAAGGCAAAGAAACACTGGCACGGACACCTGAGGAGGCTGCGGTAGCTCAGTTGCTGAGGATGCTCAAAAGTCACAGGGGCAAAGCTGCTGTTTTTGCAGCATTTGCTGTCTTCTGTTAACTCCTGTTTGGTCTCAAGTGTTTTAAGTGCCACAGTTCAAGATGGTCAAATAGCTATAACCATGTGAGTGAACTTGGCAGCAGCAGTGTTACTAGTTTGCATGTAATAAAGCAAATTTATTTTGTTTTTCCCTTTTGCATTGGGAAACTAGAGGAGAGAAAGAATTACAATGAAGACTTTGCCTCCTTGTCTTGGCGTTATGCTTTTCTCTGAGTCAAACCTGACAGCTTGCAAAATGCCATTCTGATGGAGTTTATGTTCTGTAAACACAGAGAGGAAATGGAGGAATTGGTTTGATACTTGACTGACTGGGTAACACGTAAAAACTTCATAAAGGTGCATTATCAACTTTAAAATGTTCCTTTGAGAACATACCTTCCGCTGTTTTCAAATACTGAGCAAGGCATATAAATGAGATCCATTTAGAGGCATTTTAGTGAGGAAATGTCTTGCTTGGAGTACTTAGTGGCACTGATTGGGCTGATGTTTATTAGATGACGCAGGACCTGGTGTAGCAAACACTGACCTCCAATGTGGTGTATTCCTGGCTACCTGCACTTCTGCCACAGCAGGACGTGTCTCCTTTGGGTTCTCCGTTAGCTATAGATTCCATAGCTTTGGGTGAGTGAGGAATCCTTCATTTAGTCCTCTGGAGAGGAGCAGGTGAGCACTTCTGCACAGTACTGACAAGAATGGCCCAGGCCATGGAAAGGTCTCTGTGCATCAAAAAAATTTTCAGCCTGATTAAAGAGCTAGAGAGGGGTATGAGAGGGATCTGTAGGGCAGGGATCTATGGCAAGGGAGTGGGTAGCCTAAAATCCTTAAGGTTGGAAAAAACCTCTAGGATAATCAACTCCAACTGCCAACCCAACACCCTCAGGCCTCCTAAACCATGTCCCCAAGTGCACAGCTTGTAAACACCCCCAGGGATGGTGACTCCACCACCTCTCCGGGCAGCCTGTTCCAGTGCCTGAACACTCTTGCAGTGAAGAAGGTTTTCCTAATACCCAATCTAAAGCTCTCCTGGCACAGCTTGAGGCCGTTTCCTCTCGTCCCATCACTAGTGACTTGGGAGAAGAGACCGACCCCCACCTCACCACAACCCCCTCTCAGGCAGTTGCA